>CM028130.1:1165455000-1165580000 GCA_016271365.2 Neoceratodus forsteri
GGAAGCTGTAACCTACACTAGCCAACTGGCTACTAAAATATTCACACATTTTCCTGGTCCCAACACCAAGACTCAGGTCAGGGGACCAGAAACAACAAGATAAAATAAATAAATAAAACACAACACCCAAACATAAAAGGGGGCATCAATAAGTGCCAACAGTGGACTGCCCACCCCATACCCGAAGTAGAAGTTCTGAGAGGGGCAGGCTGGGGGGGAGGTCATAATATAGCAAGACTCCATTAGAAGAAACAACATTACTAAGGTGAGTAATTTTTTCTTCAAAACAACATGAAGTCTTGCTATATCATGACAGATGCAGACTACACAGCAGTACCTCCAAGGAGGAGGGACAGAACCTACTTAGGGAATAGGCTCTGAAGCACGGCTGTGCCAAACCGAGCATCCCTCCTGGCCTGGATATCCAGGGAGTAATGCTTGGTGAAAGTGTGTACTGTTTTCCAAGTAGCTGCTTGACATATCTCCAAGATAGGGATGTCTCTGGCAGCAGCTAGAGATGCAGCTGTACCTCTGGTAGAGTGAGCCCTCAGGCCTGAGGGGGGAACCTTACCTAGTTTTTGATAGCAAAATTGGATACAAGAGACAATCCACCTGGCAATGGATCTCTTAGTGGCAGGTCTCCCTTTCCCAACCTCACCATAAGTGAGAAATAGTTGGAGGGAGTCAAACCTGTGACCCTTGGTACTCTCTATGTAGTAACTTATGGCCCTCTTAACATCTAAGCTGTGCAGCCTCCTCTCACCAGAGGAGGAATGGTCAGTGAAGAACGCTGGAAGTGAAATAGATTGGTTAAAGTGGAAATCCGAAACCACTTTAGGCAAAAACTTCCTGTTAGTCCTGAGGACTACCTTATCCCTGTGAAAGGAAATAAAGTCAGTCTCCACTGATGAGGCTTGTAACTCACTTATGCGCCTGGCAGAAGTGATGGCTACTAGAAATATAGTTTTCCAAGTCAAATACTTAAGCTCTGCCGAAGACAGAGGCTCAAAGGGGGGTTGCATCAGCTGACCAATGCAAACATTAAGATCCCAAGCAGGGCAGGGTCCCTGAATGGAGGATTGGTATGAAGCAATCCTTAAAAAACTTGGAAAATAACAGGGTGAGCAGAAAGAGAAGAGGCTTCCCTGCTGAAATGAAAGCAGAGACAGCTGCCAAATGCACTTTCAGGGTAGCTGGTCTCAGTCCCAAAGAATTAAGATGGACCATATAATCCAATACAGTGGGTAAATCAGCAGATTCCTGGGAAATATGCTTCCCAGAACACCATATGGAAAATCTTTTCCACTTGGAGTTATAGGCAGCCCTGGTGGAAGGCTTCCTAGAAGCTTTCAAGATTTCGAGAACACTGAGAAAGTTGTAGATCAGCAAACTCTAACTCCTCAAGAGCCAGGCCTTGAGGTTGAGGGGTTTGAGATTCGGATACCAGACTCTCCCCTGAGCACAGGTTAACAGATTGTGGTTCCTGGGGAGGCACAGGGGAAGATGGACTGCTAAGGACAGAAGGAGTGGGTACCAGGGCTGCCTGGTCCAATCTGGAGCAATCGGGATCATCTTGCAGGGCTGAGACCTGATTTTGACTAGCACCTTGAACAGGAGAGGGAAGGAGGGGAAGGCATAGTGAAACTTCCCTTCCCAATCGAGGAGAAAGGCATCCAGGGGGACTGAGCCCAACACTGGGGGCCTGCAACAAAAAAGTGGAAGTTGATTGTCTGGGGCTGCAAAAAGATCTATCTGAGGAGTGTCCCATCTGGCAAAAACTATCCCCAGTACTAGGGTATCCAGTGACCATTCATGATGGCCCTGGGAAATCCTGCAGAGAGCATCTGCCAGGACATTGTCCTTGCCTGGGAGGTGAACTGCTATGAGAGAAGTGTTCAGAGAATAAACCAGAGACCACAACTTCATTGCACAAGGCCGAAGACAGAGTGCCCCCTTGTTTGTTGATGTACCTCATTGTAGTGGTGTTGTCTGTTCTGACCTGTACCACCTTGTTCTGAACAGATGCAGAAAAAACCTGAAGTGCTAGAAAAATAGCTCTGAGTTCCAACAGCTTGATGTGGAGCAGAGATTCCTGAGGGGACCATAACCCCTGGGTGGAGAGGTCGCCCATGTGAGCTCCCCATCCCAAGAGGGACGCATCTGTAGTAAGGGTCAAGGAGTGGGACAGAGGGATGAAAGGCACCCCTTGTCTTAGATTGCTCTGATCCTGCCACCACTGAAGGGCCTGGATCAGGGTTCGAGTCACTGGGATTAACTTGGATAGGGGATCTCTTCTTTGAGACCAGAAGGCTCTCAAATGGAACTGAATGTCCCTCATCTGAAATCTTGCTCCTTGCACTACAGCTGTGGAAGCAGCCATGTGTCCTAGGAGGTGCAGGAAGTGCCTTGCTGGTCGAGAGACCTGCAGAGTGAAGAACGAGGCCAGGGCCACCAAGGTCCTTACCCTTTCTAGGGGAAGGAAGGCTCTGGCCTGCTTTGTGTCCAGTTCTGCGCCTATAAAGGAGAGTACCTGGACAGGTTCCAGAACTGACTTTGGAAGATTGAGAAGAAAGTCCAGCAAGGTAAGCAGCTGCTGGGTAACTAGCAGGTGTGATTTGACCTGGTCTGGAGACTGACCCACAATGAGCCAGTCGTCCAGGTAGGGAAAGATGGCAATCTATTGCCTTCTTAGATGAGCAACTGCTACTGTCAGACATTTTATGAACACCCTTGGGGCAGAGGTAAGGCCGAAGGGCATTGCTCTGAACTGATAATGGCCTGAGGGCAGTTCGAATCCGAGGTACTTTCGATGGGAGCTTCTGATAAGAACATGGAATTAGGCATCCTTGAGGTCCAGGGAAGCTAGCCAGTCCCCTGGCCTTAGGGAGGGTAAAATCATTCCCAGAGTCACCATTTTGAATTTTGGTTTTAAAAGGTGCTTGTTCAGATATCTTAGGTCCAGGATAGGCCGCCACTCTCCTGTCTTTTGGGGTAAGGAAGTACCTGGAGTACAGACCCTTGCCCTGGTGTAGGGGAGAAACCCTTTCTACAGCTCTGAGAGCCAGGAGGGTTGAGACTTCTGTTTCCAAAGCAAGAGTCTCTAAAGGGTTTGCAGGTGGAAAAGATCTGGCTCTCATCTTTGGAAATTTTCTGAAGCCGAGAACCAGACCCTGGCTCACTACTTCCAGGACCCACCTGTCTGATGTTAAAGACTCCCAGTCCTGGATGAAGTAAGCCAGCCTGCCCCCTACAGGTAATGGAGAGCCGACCCTGGGCATCCCATCAGGGTGTCTGTTTGGCAGGGCTTAGGCTGAGGGGTGGGAGCAGGCCTGCTCGTACCCCGTCTGCCTCTCCCTCTGAAGAACCCCCTCTGAACCACAGGCTGAAGAGGAGGCCTGGGTCTGGTAAAAGGCCTGTGAAAAGGCCTGCCCCTACCCCCTGGGGGCTGCCTCTGAGGAGTGGCTTGCCATTCCTTGGCTTTGCACTCCTATAAGTGGTTCTATATTCATCCATTTTCTTCATATAATTCTCTGTCTGCTCCCAAACAGAGAATTTCCCACCATAGGAAAATCCATAGCCTCAGACTGGGTATCCTGTGACAAAGTAGTACACCTGAGCCAGGCCAATCTACGAAAAGCCTGCAGATGTAGCCATGACTCTAGAGGATACATCATTAGAATCCACTGCAGCATGGAATTGCACTTAGATGCCTCAATACCATCAAAGCCACCTGCTCCAGCTCCTTTGCAAGCTGGCCAGGGGCCTGTTTGGCTAAGGCCATGACAGTATCCCATCTAGATTTTTGGTATCTCGCAACATAAGCCATATAGTTTGCTTGTCTGAGTCCCAAAGACGCTGCCATGTATTGCTTTTTGGCCATGGCATCAATCTTCCTGGAGTCCTTGTCAGGAGGATGTGAAGCCAGGGGAATATTAGCTTTATCACAGGCTGCAGCCTGAACTACCCCAACATGACTGCATTGCTGTGAAAGAAATTCTGTATCAGGACCTGACAAAGTGTACCTCCTGTCCATCTTTTTATCTACAGGAGGCACAGAATTAGGACCTTTTAAAATTTTTATTGTTTGTTTCCTAAAGGATTTATGTAAAGGGATGGACAATCTCCTGGACTCTGGGATATCCATCATCTCTACAAAGTCAGGCTCCTCTTGCTCATCCAAAGCCTCCTAAAGGAAGCTGGAGGGTTTCAGCAACTTTTTATAAAACAAAAATGAGAAGGGACTCCAGCAAGCCTGGGGGAGATTCACCTGAAGATCTGTCTGGGGAGATGTCCGGTTCAACAGGCACATCAGACTTTCAAGTCACATTCACACTGATCATAATCATCCTCCCCCTCCTCTGGTTCATAAAACTCTTCTATATCATATTCTTGAACCGGTGGAACCGACCGAACCGACCTTTTGCCAGATAGTGGCGGTTCGGAGGGAACCGGGGACAGTGACTGGACAATCTGTATTGCCCTGGCTATCTCTGCAGCAGTTGGAGAAGGGATTTTGGACTCCACACCTGCTGACTTTCTAGTTCTCTTTGCTGGAACTGGCTCCTCAGAGTCAGCTTTACGTTTGCCCGAGGAAGTCTGGCCCTGGTCAGAGGGCACTCCCTCCGGTTCGGTTGGCACCCAACCGGGCTGGCCATCCGGGTCAGCGGACTTTTTGGCCTCTCGTTCCCTGAGCCTACCAACTCTCTTATATAGGGTAGCTGCAGGGAAATTCTTGCAAATCTGGCAGTCTGCATTGAGGTGGTCAAACCCCAGACAATAAACACATGTGGTGTGTGGGTCAGCCTTGGCAAAGGCTTCCCCACAGACACTACAGTGTTGAAACCCAGTGGGCCTGGTTTTTCTTTTGGTTTCTCAGACATAATACCAGCCTAACCAAAAACTTGCCCTTTTGATAGTGATGCCAGGCAAGACACTGCTATGGTTCCCAACACGTATCACGGAGTCGTGGAAAAAGCGTAATGAAATCAGTTTTTTAGAACTGATAAAACAGGAACACGTGCTGCTGAAGCCTTAAAGGCTTCCAGAATAAAGTTAAATACAACTTGATCGGTTCAAACCGAACCGATAAACATTCTAAGTTCCACAGAAAACCTATCTATTACTTACAATGCCATAGACAGAGCTTGAACCGATCGGTTTGCGGTTAAAATAAAGAATATCGCGGTTGAATTTAACAGAGAAAAGACACTTTAAACCGAGAAAATGAACCGAGCAGCAGGAGGAATCTCTGGAGCGACTGTTCAGTGAGGCGGAGTAAAGAATCTGACGGTTTCGGTTTGAAACCACCCTAACAGAGCTTCTCTAACCGAGCTTGCGCTCTAAGCTCCATGCACTGCATGGAAGTTAACTTTCACCTCCGGAGCAGTTCTAATGGTGGGACAAACTGTCTAATGGTGGGACAAACTGCATCTGTCATAATATAGCAAGACTACATGTTTGAAGCATATTCAATTCAATGCTTTACAGTAACTGGTAATTGCTGTTTTTCTTTTAGACTTGGATTGCGGGCTTTTGGTGACACTGTACTTTCTTGTTGTCTTTACTTAGAATTGTTTTTGACCTGTTGAGGATTTAAAACGTAGTGGTGGTGTATTCTTTGCTGTCTTCGGTTGCTGCAAATTTTCGCCCCCCCTTCCCCCAACTCTTGATTATATGCCTTGTTAAATCTGATTGACAGGAACTAAACACTGAGTATAGTAGGGGGTGTGGAGTAGGAGGGGCATACCAGGAAAGGAATAGCAGCAAGTGAAGAGGTGACTGCTCTCTCAGTGAAAGGGAAGTAAATGCAAATTCAGGAGCTTTCATTATTACTTCTTCGCACTGCTATTGCATTGGGGAAAGGAGGAGTAGGAGTTTGAAGAAGGTTACTGTGACTACTTAAAGTCAGTTTTGGAATGTGGATAGGAAGGATAGGAATATAAAAAGCAGTCGCTCAATATGTCTAAACATATGCAACAAAGGGGTAAGGGAAATAAAGAAAATGTTTTGCACTGATGAGGGGAGGGAGACTTGGGGGAGTGTTTGGTATCCTGCATCTGGAAGGGTGGGTGTCGCTGGTGAGCCTTGACAGCCAATGGGTAGGGTGGTGAGCTGCAATAGCTTTCACGGTGCACCAATCTTTCTAAACATTGCCTGAGTGTGGGAGGATGTTTAGTGTGCAATCACATAGAAAAAACTTAGAAAGAGTTGAGGGTCTGCAGGAGGAATGAAGACAGGCAAGACTGATTGGGGTGGGTTTAGCCCAATACTGGAGGAGGAAGAAGGGAGATGAGGGAGGGAATTTAAGCCAACAGTGGCGAGAGAGAGAGGTCAGAAAAGGAAGCAGAGACAAAGGGCCCAGGCCAGGAAGAACGATTGCCAGGGAAACCAGGTCAGGAGACAAAAACAAATGGAAGGAGGAGATAGAGACTTTGCAGGGGAGGCGAAGAAGTGGCAAAAGTCATGGAGTGGAAAGGAGAACAGGTTACTATGAAGAGAGAGGGCAGGCATTTGTGAAGGGCCTTCATAAAATAGCTTGCACTGCTAGAGAGGAAGAAGGTGGAGGAGGAAATGATGAAATTAGAGGAGTAATTGATAAATGCCTGAGCAGGGGAAGTTCTTCTGGGAGAACTGCAACAGGGTAAAAGAGAAATGTGCAGGAGGGAGAAGAGGAGCTGAAATGAGAGAGATGAATGGAAGCAAGCAGGGAGTAAGGGGTGGAATCTTAGTGCTGGGGACTCAATACTAAGAGGGTGGGTAGAATGTGAGGGAGAGATAGTCGCATTTGGGTGGAGGCCATGCCAGAATGACAAGCGGAAAGGGTGGGACAGTCTGTTCTGAAATATGCTAGAAGAGGTAGGGACAAGCCTCATTTAATTATACATCTTGGGACAAACGACCTGGCTGACAAGACAGTAGATACAGTCCAGAGGAGGTTTGAGGAACTAGCACAATTATGTGAGGGGGCAGGAAGATCAGTAACTTTTTCAGAGATTCTTCCGGTGCCAAAGGCAAGCACAACAAGAAAGCTGAGAATAGAGGAATTTAACGGATGGCTAAGAACCTGGTGTTGTGCTAAAGGGTATGGGCTATTGGGGGGACCTGGGAGGACAGTAGTTTCTATGCCAAGGACAGACTACACTTGAGTGAGGAGGAAGAAAGTGTTGCAAACAGAGATGGAGGGAGTACATAGAGGAAGTTGGGAATTTAAACTAGGAGTGGGGGGTGGCAGTTGGGGAAGAGATATGCAGAGACCACAGGTTGGGAAACCATATGAGCTTACCCCTCATAACAGTGACAAAGGACAAATGGCAAGTACTGTTGGTGATGCTAGGAAAGGAGGGCAGGATGGGGGGATGGAAGGTGGTTACCCTTAATGCTAGGAGCCTTGGGAGGAAAACTGCAGAGTTACAGGTTCTCATGGCAGAGGGAGAGGTAGACATTGCAGACATCACGGAAACATGGGCCACCCAATACAATGACTGGGGCCTTGTCTGTACCAGGGTACAGGTTATTTCGTAGGGACAGGGTGATTGGGAAAGGAGGGGGGGTGGCACTATATGTGAAGGAAGGATTCTTAGAATAGGAGTGGTGTACAGGCCACCATCTCAGACGGAGGAGTTAGACAGGGAACTAGCAGGACAGATCAGAAGGACCTGTGAGAAGGTTAGTGTGGTGATTGTGGGGGACTTCAACATGCCAGGAGTGGACTGGAGCACCCCAACAACCAGGAACCGAAGGGAGCAGGTACTGCTGGATGTCTTCAGGACAACTTCCTGCTGCAAATGGTCAGTGAACCAACCAGGTTGGGGAATACCCTTGACCTTGTGCTGGCAAATGGTGACTTTGTGAGAGAACTTACCAGTGGAAGAACACGCTGTCAGGAGTGACCACCACTCAGTATGGCTCACATTACATATGGGCAAGGAAGGAGGGAATCTGGCACAATAGTGCTGGACTTCAGAAAGAGGCAGACTTTGGGAGGATGGGGGAAGTGGTAAAGGCCTGGCCAGAATTCAGTCTAGTATGGACACTAACCAGGGTGGGCGGCTCATAAAGCTGGGGATAGTGGAGGCAACAAAACCTGCTGCAAAGCCCAGAGCAAGAAGGCTAGGGCTAAGAAACCGATCTGGTTGAGCAAGGAGGTCATGGAAAAAGTAAGGAGGAAAAGAGCTGCCTTTAGGAAGTACAAGAAAACAGGGAGGAGTAATTGACAGAATCGAAGCAGGCGACAAGGGCAGTAAGGGGAGCCAAAGCATCTACAGAACTCAGGCTGGCACAAGGCATTGAGAAGGGGGAAAAGGACTTCTTTAAGTACATCAGGGAGAAAAAGAGCTGTAAGGACCACATAGTAAGGATTAGGAAGGAGGGAGGTTGGGTGGAAGCAGGGTGTGATAAGCGGAAGCACTAAATGAGTACTTGCTCAGTATTTACTAAAGAGAAGAGGGGGTGACACCCAAGGTGGGAGAAATGGCAGAAGGGGGGAGTAGTGACAGATGGGGAAATCATGGAGAGCAGAGTTCGAGAGGGTTTGAAGGCACTGAGGGTGGACAAGGCGCCAGGCCCAGATGGCATCCACCCCAGAGTACTGAAAGAGTTGGCAGAGGTCCTTGCAGGACCTTTGGCAGACCTATTTAATGCCTCATTACATTCGGGGTGTGTACCTCAGGACTGGAGGATGGCTCATGTGGTGCCCCTCCACAAGAGTGGCCCCAAGGATGAACTGGGAAACTACAGACCAGTGAGTCTCACATCCATCGTGGGTAAGCTAATGGAGACTATCCTGAAGGAGAGGCTGGTGGCCCTCCTAGAGGCCAAAGGACTACAGGACAGCAGACAGCATGGCTCGTATGAGGCAGTTCCTGCCAAAACACACCCTGATCGAGTTCTATGACTGGGTAACTAGGCAACTGGACAGGGCAAGCAGTGGATGTCCTGTATCTGGACTTCAGCAAGGCATTCGACTCAGTGCCATGGAAGGCTGGGGAAGGAAGTTAGTAGGCACAGGGCAGGTGCAAACTGGTGAGATGGGGTAGGAAACTTCGCTGCAGGGAAGGCAACAGAGTGGTAGGAGGGGAGCTCTCACACCCAAGGGCAGTGACGAGCGGTGTTCCACAGGGCTCAGTGTTGGGACCAGTGTTTGGGATATTCATTGCAGACATATCATGGGACATCAAGAGCAAGATCAGTGTTTGCTGATACCACCAAGGTAGGCGCAGTGGTGGATGATCTAGGGGGATGGCAGGGGTTGCAGGATGATCTGGCAAAGCTTGAAACCTGGTCAGACACCTGGCAACTGGGCTTTAACGCCAAAAAGTGCAAGGTGCTGCATTTTGGGACGAAGAACCCAAGGAGGAGTTACCGGCTAGGGGGAGTGCAGCTTGCCCAGACAGAGGAGGAGGAGAAGGATCTGGGTGTGCTCATTACAGGGTCAATGAACAACTCGGCACAATGTAGTAAGGCAGCTGCAAAGATCAATAAAATGCTGGGTTGTATTGCAAGGGGTATATCCTCGAGGAGGGAGGAGGTGATTCTGCCACTGTATAGGTCATTAGTTAGACCACACCTGGAGTACGCGTGCGTGGCATCCGATCTGAAGAGAGACATTAGTTACTGGAGGGTGCAGCGCAGGTGGACAAAGATGATCAAGGGCTGGGGGACTTATATGAGAGGAAGCTGAAGGAGTTGAACATGTACTCACTGGAGGAGAGGAGACAGGGTGACATGATTGAAACCTTCAAATACATGAAAGGAATAAACAAGACAGGTACAGAGGGGCTGTTCAAAGTAAGGGAGGGGAGGGCCACCAGGGGCCATGATATGAGACTGGAGCGAGGAAGGTTCAGAAGGGAGATGAGGAGACACTTTTTTTTACTGAGAGGGTGGTGGCTGGGTGGAATGCGTTACCTGCTGAAGTGGTATGCAGTAGAACATGGACTGCTTCAAATGAGGATGGGACAGGACGGGGGGAGGTTAATGAAGGGGAAGGGTGGAAGGGAGGGGCAGCTGCAGAATAAGGGGTGCTAGCTGCACATTCGAGCAGACTTGATAGACCTCTAGGCCTTAATCTGCTGGGAAATTTCGTACGTTCGTAAGTACCCTCATCGACTGGTTGATCACAAACCGCCCTGAAAGAATAAGCCACCTTTCAGTGCTCCCCGATTCCCTTAGTGATCACTCCCCCTATCCTCTTGCAGAGTTCAATACTTCACTGCCATTCATATTATGCATCTCTAACTCCTGCACTACCAATGACAGTGAGATAACATTCGTCATTGACAAATGCTTATTTAGTAGTCTAGTGATGGTGGTTTTGGTTGGGACTTTAAGGGACTTATTAGACCAGGTAAAGAGGATAGAGGAGTGATCACTAAGGGAATCAGGGAGCACAGAAAGGTGGCTTATTCTTTCAGGGCGGTTGGTGATCAACCAGTCGATGTGGGTACCTACAAACATACGAAATTTGCCAGCAGATAAAGGCCTAGAGATCCATCAAGTCTGCTCGAATGTGCAGCTAGCACCCCTTATTCTGCAGCTGCCCCTCCCTTCCACCCTTCCCCTTCATTAACCCTTCCCATTGTCCTGTCCCATCCTCGTTTGAAGCAGTCCACTGTTCTACTGCATACCACTTCAGCAGGTAACGCATTCCACCCAGCCACCACCCTCTTTGTAAAAAAGTGTCTCATCTTCCTCCTGAACATTCCTTGCTCCAGTCTCATATCATGGCCCCTGGTGGCCCTCCCCTCCCTTACTTTGAACAGCCCCTCTGTACCCGTCTTGTTTATTCCTTTCATGTATTTAAAGGTTTCAATCATGTCACCCCGTGTCTCCTCTCCTCCAGCGAGTACATGTTCAACTCCTTCAACCTCTTCTCGTATGATAAGTCCCCCAGCCCCTTGATCATCTTTGTCGCTCTGTGCTGCACCCCCTCCAGTAACAATGTCCCTCTTCAGATACGGACGCCAGTACTGCACGCAGTACTCCAGGTGTGGTCTAACTAATGACCTAGACAGTGGCAGAATCACCTTCTCCCTCCTTGAGGATATACCCCTTGCAATACAACCCAGCATTTTATTGGCCTTTGCAGCTACCTTCCTACATTGTGCCGAGTTGTTCATTGACCCTGTAATGAGCACACCCAGATCCTTCTTCTCCTCCTCTGTCTGAGCTAGCTGCACTCCCCTAGCTGGTAACTCCTCCTTGGGTTCTTCATCCCAAAATGCAGCACCTTGCACTTTTTGGCATTAAAGCCCAGTTGCCAGGTTTCTGACCAGGTTTCAAGCTTTGCTAGATCATCCTGCAACCCCTGCCATCCCCCTAGGTCATCCAACACCGCGCCTACCTTGGTATCATCAGCAAACAGACTGATCTTGCTCTTGATGTCCCATGATATGTCTGCAATGAATATCCCAAACACTGGTCCCAACACTGAGCCCTGTGGAACACCGCTCATCACTGCCCTTGGGTGTAAGAGCTCCCACCCAACACCACCCTCTGTTGCCTTCACTGCAGCCAGTTTCCTACCCATCTCACCAGCTTCCTTCCCAGCCTTCCATGTGGCACTGAGTCAAATGCCTTACTGAAGTCCAGATACAGGACATCCACTGCATGGCCCCTGTCCAGTTGCCTAGTTACCAAGTCATAGAACTCGACCAGGTTGGTTTGGCAGGATCTGCCACGTATGAAGCCATGCTGTCTGCTGTCCTGTAGTCCTTTGGCCTCTAGGAGGGCCACCAGCCTCTCCTTCAGGATAGTCTCCATCAGCTTACCCACGATGGATGTGGACACTCTGGTCTGTAGTTTCCGTTCATCCTTGGAGCCACTCTTGTGGAGGAGCACCACATGAGCCATCCTCCAGTCCTCAAGTACACACCCCGAATGTAATGAGGCATTAAATAGGTCTGCCAAAGGTCTTGCAAGCACCTCTGCCAACTCCTTCAGTACCCTAGGGTGCATGCCATCTGGGCCTGGCGCCTTGTCCACCCTCAGTGCCTTCAAACCCTCTCGAACTCTGCTCTCCATGATTTCCCCATCTGTCACCACTTCCCACCCTGCTTCTGCCATTTCTCCCACCTTGGGTGTCACCCCCAGTGCCAGTCTGATAGTTTATCCTAGTAGGAGTGAACACTAATGGAGTAGCATGTATTGAGGCTAGCGTATCTTTATAAGGTCCAATTTCTGGAGAGATCCAGTTGATGTTGAAATCCCCCAACATGAAAATTTGGTGTTAGGAGTGCACCCAGTGAGGTAGTCGGTGGCAGCTTTAAAACCACTTACTTGTGGCTTAGGTGGGATGTAGACCGATACAACCGTGTTTTCCCATTTTTTCCAAGCAGTATCTTTACAAGCGACAGTTGGGTATTGCACTTGATTGTAATGTGTGACATCATTTTCCCTAGCGGTGTTCCTTCAAGTATATTACACATCCACCACCACGTTACTAAGCCTGTCATGCCTGAAAAAGTTTTCTACCCAGATAGTTTTATGGCAGTGTCAGGGACTCTAGGGGTAAGCCAAGTCTCTACTACAGAGACAATGTCAGCTTGTTGTTGGGTGACCACACTTGAACAGAGTCAAATTTTGCCTGCATGGAACAATCACTAACATTATCTTGGAATATTAAAGGGGGGAGAGACAATACAAAAAAATACTGTGTTTTGCGTCACCCGAGGGGTTTTCACCCACATATTGCCCTTCTGCAGGAGACTTATCTTCCTGTAGATCAGCTTAATAATTTGAAATAAAACTGTGGGTGGGACAGGTGTTTGGGGTGGGAACTACTGCCCGGCAGAGAAGGGTGGCTATTCTGTTGAATAAAAAAATGTATGTTTCCAATTATTGCAAGAAATGAAAGACCAGGATGGAAATTATTAGGGGAATAGAACTGGGGGGAGCAGGGAAAACTGAAGTAAGGTGCCTGCCTGGTGCCATGGCTTGGAGGGACAGGAAGCGCATCCTCAGGATCACGAGAACAGCTGCACGGGAGTCTGAGCTGGACGTCATTGTCCACCTAGGGACAAAGGACTTGGCTCATCATGAGATTAGAGCAGTGCAGAAGGATTTTGTAGAATTGGGGAGGGGTCTAAGACAAGTAGCACACACAGTATCCTTCTCAGAGGTGCTGCCTGTCAATGGCATGAGTGAGGCAAGGGTACTTTGCACCATGCAGTTTAATGAATGGTTGAAAAAATGGTGTGGAGCACAGGGGTTTGGCTTCATTGGGGACTGGGGTTCCACCTGGAGGGACACCAGCCTATACTGGCAGGATGGTCTGCATCTGTCCAGGAAGGGAACAAGTCTTTTGAGCAATCGGTTTAAATGCTTCATTGGCAAGCTTTTAAACTAGTCAAGAGGGGAGGCACTGATAAGCAGCAGGAAAATCCCAGTCTCTCCCTAAAAAACAAGGTACTAAATGAGAAAAAGACCGAGGTAGAAAGGTCAGTGGGGGATGCTGCAGCAGAAGGTAAAGCCATCAAAAAATGGAGAGCAATCAGTACCAATGCCCATAGTCTGAGTAACAAGCTTCCTGAATTAGTGGCCTTGATGGAGGAGGAATATCTGGATATCGTGGCAGTCACAGAAACATGGTACACACAAAACCATGACTGGGACGTAAACATACCAGGATACACTATCTACAGGAGGGACGGGGGTAAAAGAGGAGGAGTAGCTCTTTACATAAGGGAAGGAATCAAAGCAACAGAACAAAAGGGTAAACAGGGAGGAGAAGAAGCACTGTGGGTAAATTTGGAGACCGCAATGGCACCACAATCCGCGGGGGTTGTATACAGACCCCTTCTCAGGGGAGGAAATGGACAAGGAAATGATAGAAAGTATACTTAGAATAGCAGAAAAGGAGATATTGCTAATGGGTGATCTGAATATGCCAGATGTTAACTGGAGTGCAGTTGCAGCAGCCACTTCTAAGAGTGGAGTTATTCTAGATGCCCTACAGGGGGCATGCCTTAGACAACTAGTATTGGAGCCCACTCGAGAGGGAGCAATCTTAGACCTGGTTCTCTCAAATGGAGATGGAGAGGATCACAGATGTAGAAGTGGGTAGCCATCTGGGAACTAGCAACCATCGAACAGCATGGTTCACAATAAACACAGCAATAGAGTCAAGCCATACAAAGACAAAGGTACTGGATTTTAGGAGGGCTGACTTTGCCAAAATGGGTGTGCCTAAGGAGTGCACTAGCAAATGGGCAGGAAGGAGGGGTGGAAGAACAATGGGGAATAATAAAAACTGCCATCACAGAGGTAACAAGCCTTTGTGTAAAGCAACAAAACGAAACGAGGTAAGAAACCACTATGGTTCTCAAAGGAAGTGGCAGGAAGGTTCAAGAGAAAAGAAAGCATTCAGGAAGTACAAGGAATCACAGAAGGAACAGGACAGAGAACTGTATCAGTTAAAGCAAAAGGAAGCTGGGAAGGCAGTCAGAACAGCAAAGGCCCAAACCGAGAAAAGATAGCCAACTCAGTTAAGAAGGGGATAAAACCTTTTATAGGTACATCAGGAGCGAAGGAAGACCAAGGAGGCCAGTGAGGCTTAATAAAGGGAGGGAGGGTGGGCAGAGGTGACTGTGAAAAGGCAGAGATACTAAACAAATATTTTTGCTCAGTATTTACAAAGGAAGAGGGGGAGGTACCTAAAACAAACAATAGAAACACTCTGGATACAGAAGTTGATACCAGCCCATTTACAGAAGAAAGGGTTCTGAAAGAACTCAAAACTGAAGGTGGACAAAGCAATGGGGCCTGATGGGATTCATCCCAGAATTCTAAAAGAACTAAGGGTAGAACTAGTGACACACTGACTACCGTCTTTAACAAATCATGGGAGGATGGGGTAGTACCCGAGGACTGGAGGAGGGCAGATGTGATTCCCCTTCACTAAAGTGGGAGCAAGGCAGAAGCAGGAAACTACAGACCTGTTAGTTTAACCTCAGTGGTAGGGAAAATGATGGAATCACTTCTGAAGGAAAGAACTGTCGAGTATCTAGAGGCCAGAGGGGCACAGGACCCAAGGCAGCATGGATTCACAGCAGGAAGGTCATGCCAGACAAATCTGAAAGATTTCTTTGACTGGGTGACCAAAGCAGTTGATCAGGGAGGGGCTGTGGACATGGCCTACCTGGACTTTAGCAAGGCATTTGACATAGTCCCACACAAAAGATTAATATACAAGTTAGCCAGCCTTGGAGTGGGTCCCAAGATGACAGCCTGGGTAAAGAATTGGCTGGAGAATAGGACACAGAGTAATAGTAAGTGGAGTCCACTCTGAAAAAAAAGGGGGGTTAGTAGTGGGGTTCCGCAGGGTTCAGTATTAGGACCGGTCCTCTTCAACGTCTTTATAAGCGACATTGCAGAGGGACTGGAAGGAAAAGTATGTCTCTTTGCAGATAACACAAAGATCTGCAACAGAGTTGATGCACAAGGTGGGGTGGAAAGCATGAGAAGGGATTTGGCAAGGTTAGAGGACTGGTCAAATGTATGGCAGCTTAGATTCAATGCTAAGAAGTGCAAGGTAATGCACCTGGGAAACAAAAACCCAGGGGAAGAGTACACAATGGGGGTGAGATACTAACAACAACAAAATGGAAAGGACCTGGGGGTAGTCATATCAGATGACCTAAAGGTGGGCAAGCAATGCGAGAGGGCAGCAAGGAGGGTTGGGGGATACTGGGATGCATAGGAGAGGCATCACCAGTAGAAAACAAGTTATTATCCTCTGTACAGATAGCTGGTGAGACCCCATCTGGAGTACTGTGCAGTTCTGGAGACCCAATCTCCGCAAAGACAGACAGGATGGAAGCTGTCCAGAGGAGGGCAACTAAAATGGTGCAGGGTCTGCACCGGAAGACATATGAAGAGAGACTCAAGGAGCTTAATATGTATAGCCTCGAGGAAAGGAGGGACATGATAGAAACTTTCAAGTACCTCAAGGGAATCAACAAAGTCCAAGAGGGTAGCATCTTTCAAAAAAAGAGGTGTGCAAGAACAAGGGGGCACAATTTGAAGATAGAAGGGGGGGCTCAGAGGTAATTTAAGGAAGTATTTTTTCACAGAGAGGGTTGTGGATGTATGGAACGGCCTCCCAGGAGGAGGTTGTGGAGTCAAAAACAGTGGTGGAATTAAGATGCATGGGACATTCATAAGGCAATTTAGGGGTGGGGTTAGGAAGAAGTAGGCTGCTGGTTAACTAGGATCTGCAGCTTATCCATCAAGTAGGGAAATGGGCAGACTGGGTGGGCCAAGCGGTCCTTATCTGCCGTCAAATTCTATGTTTCTATGAAAGTATATTTTTTATTCATGGAACACTCGCTAACATGGAAATTGTAATCGGTTCCATCAATGGTCGAAATTTAGATACACGCTCCTCCTTTCCAAATCTGGCATCAGTTCTTGCTCCTTACACCAATATTCCATGCATATTGGTAGGGGACAGGAATCTGGTACACACCAATGATACTGATAAATCCTATAAAAAGAGGGCAGTCCTTTCAACAGCCCAAAGGGTACTGAGGGAGTTTACAGAGAATTTGGGGCTTGTGGATCCCTGACTGGTTTTAGACCCCGGAGACCTGACCTTTGTTTCTTTTCACCCCCACACAGGGTATATTCCCATATGGATTATTTTGTAATAAGTCACACAATACTACAGCATGTGGAAGATTCCAGTGTAGAAACTAGTGTAATTTCTGATCACTCCCCAGTGCGGTTGCAAGCTGCTTTTCCTCAAAGAACTCCTCACTCCACCACGTGGTCCCTGAATCCTCGGCTATCGTTAGATCTTGCTCTAATTGAGCATACTAGGGCTTTTAGTCTTCATTCCATTACGGAGAATACAGACCATCTCTGTTAAAGATATTATGTGGGGGTCTCAAAGCCACTTGGAGGGGGGAATTAAGACTGGCAACACAAAAGAAGAAAACACTGAAACAGGTTGAAGAGTGGTTATCTAAAATTAAAGATTTATAATCCACCCTTTCCAAGGATTCAGATGATGCCATACAGTTAGAGCTGTGCAATTTACAGGTATAATATTCTGCCAATCTTTTGGCGAAGGTGACTCAGAGCTGCCAAGGTTAAAGCCACTCACATAGGGCAGGGAGAGAAAGCAGGCAAATTGCTTGCTCTTTCTCTCAAGCAAAGAGCTGCTACTAGATGAGTGGCCACGCTGGTCCACCTTGCTACTCAGCAGATACCTTCAGACCCCAGACAGTTGGTGGGTATATTTAAATCTTTATATCAGTCTGTGTATTCTGCATCGGGATCCAACCCAGATTTCCAAGTAGCCTTTGATACTTTTTTTTATTCAAACATGGATTTACCTTTTCTCACAGATGTCCAGAAAAAAAAGTTTAATGGGACCCATTACGGAGTCTGAAGTCGCTACAGCGATAGGGTTGCGTCTCCTCTGACAAAGCCCCGGGACCGGATGGCTTTGTGTCTCTGATTTATAAAAACTTTTGAAGAAATTGGTCCCTATCCTTACCACAGTAAGTAATTATTTATTTACCTGATTTTGATATCCAATAAACCACACTTTTTGAGGTCAGGATTGTGTTGCTACCAAAGCCTGGGACAGACCCTACTCTCCCTGATAACCATCACCTGATCTTGCTTTTAAATGTAGACATTAAACTTAGCCACAATCCTGGCTTCGACTTAGGAATGTTTGGTCTGGTCTGATAAGCCTGGAACAGGCCAGATTTATCTCCGGTCGTCATTCCAGTGACAATTTTACAAAAATCTCATCTTTTCTCTGTGTCCAGACAGACCAACTCTGATGCTGCTCTGGTCCCTCTGGACGCAGAGAAAGCATTAGACTGTGCAGCCTAGCCCCATTTAAGATTCTTCCTAGATTTGGCCTGCTCCCGACTTTCTGAGGTGGATTAATACCTTGTACATCAGACCCTCTGCTAGAATCCTATGTAATGGGGTACTTTCTGACCCTTTTATCTTAATGTGGGGTACACAGCAGGGATGCCCCCTTTCTCTTTCATTTGTATATAGAACCTTTGTCTCAGAAAATAATTCTCTCCTCCCACATCAAGGTAGGCTCCAGAGAGTATAAGTTTTCAGTGTTTGCAGATGATGTGTTGCATATCTAAGACTGGTGGTCATCTCTCCCCACAGTTTTGCAACTGCTGACAAACTTTTGGCAGCTGACAGGTTACAAAATTAAATCTACATAAATCTATTGATTTTCCCTGCTCTTCAGTGTGTGATAGGTCTGAAGTATTAGCTCTGGGTCTTAAATGGGAATCTCATTTCCTTCCATATCTAACCAATAAATCGTCCCGGGATGTTTATCTTCTTAAAGGGTTAAATTTGGATCCGATGATTAGACAGAGCTTGACCTTCAGAGATGGCAACACCTCCTGTTGTCAATGTGGGGCCCAAGTTAATATAATAAAAATGGTTGTTCTACCTAAGCCAAAGTATCCTTTAAGTATGATAAATCTGGTGCCTCAGTAGCTGGTTCAACAAAATCCTGATTCTGGTCCAAATTTATTTGGCTGGAAAGATTCCCCAAAACCAATAGGGCAATTAGAAAACTTTGCAGACCTAGAGAGTTGAGGGACTTCAGCTCCCCATTTATTAAACTGTTACTTTGCCTTACACAGCTCCAAATATTTTCAGTGGGGCCTACCTACAAAGGACTGCTCCTACATTCCTGACTGGTTGCAGATAGAGAGCACTCTGGTGGAGAACATTAGTTATATAGAAACTACCATAACAGTAGATCTTCGAGAGAGGTTCCTTTAGTAGGTCATCACATACAGGACTTGAGCCACCTGGTGTCGGGTCACATGGTAGACTTTTCTAGCAATACCTGATGGGGGACGGCCCACTCGTCAGGTGACAGACATCAGAGCGACTGTATATAGTAGGCAGTCCCCACGCCCACCCTCCAGTTCTCCCGCCAGAGCCAGGAAGTGGTCCAACAGCAGGAGCGAACAGAATTTGGAGTCACTGCAAAAACAGAAAATTAGGAGAGGAAGGGAAAAACATGACCTACTGAAGGAATCTCTCTCGAAGATCTACCATTACAGTAAGTTCCTACATAACTTTACTATCTTACTTCGAGAGGGTTCCTTCAGTAGGTCATCACATATAGGACAGTCTCCCAAGCAGTCCCTCCAAGGAGAGGCCAAGAAGGAGGAAAACTAACTCCAATGGAAAAAACTGAAATCTAGAATGGACCCAGTCTAGGACAGAAGGCTCTACAGAGTGGCTAGGCCAAAGCCAGCCCTGCACCTAGAAGCAATGTCCAGACTGTAATGCCTGATAAAGGTATGGACAGAAATCCAAGAAGCAGCAGCACAAATGTTGGCCACAGAAACATTCCGTAGGAAGGCCGCTGAGGCAGCCATGCCCCTAGTAGAATGACCTTTGATAGAACCAGGCAGAGGCTTTTCGTACTTCTGGTAACCGAATCTAATGCAGTTGCCTAACCACTTGGATAGGCCCTGCTTAGAAACCGGTTTGCCCCTTGATCTCAGGGCAAAGGAAGCAAACAATTGGTCGCAAAAGTGGATCTCTTTTGTCCAGTGGGTGTAACACCGGAGAATCCGATGGACATCAACTGTATGAAGGAGTGCCTCACCTCTGTTATAGGGGGACGGATAATATACCGGAAACTCTGATCGATTCAGCTTGGCTTCTGACACCACCTTGGGAAGAAACTTCGGATGTGTTCTGAGGACCGCCCGGTCCCTATGGAAAATCAGATAGGGCTCCTTGCAGACTAGAATGTGAAGCTCCGAAATCCTTCAGGCTGATGTGATAGCAACCAGAAAAAGTGCCTTCCAAGAAAGGAAGCGCAGATCACAGCTCATAGCCATCTCAAAAGGAGGAAGGGTGTGCTTTTCCAGGATGAAGTTCAAGTCCCAAGGCGGAGTTGGACTGCGGATGGGGGGTTTCAGGTGGAGAATCCCTTTCAGAAAGGTTTTTGAGACCTCCAACTAAGCCACGGGTTTACCATCTTCTAGCTCATGGTACGACGAGATAGAGATATGGACCTTCAAAGATGAGTAGGACAAACCAGAGTCTGATAAGTGAAGGAGGTATTCCATGACATGTGGGGCCGAGGAAAAGAAGGGGTTCCAACCCTTAGCGGTCGCCCAAATGGAGAACCACTTCAACTTCATGGCATAAGTGGAACGGGTAGAGGGCTTTCTAGCCTCAGTGAGGACTTGAACAACCCTGGAGAAAACCACGAAGCAAGAGATCGCTATGTCTGCAGGAGCCACGCATGGAGGTGCAGGGTCCTGAGCCCCGGGTGCAACAGTCTACCTCGATCCTGAGTCAGGAGATCTGAGTCACTGGAAGTGGAACCGGTCGCTCCCTGGAAACCTGCTGCAGCAGCGGGAACCAGATTTGGCTCTACCAGAGAGGAGCGATGAGAATCATCCTTGCCTTCTCTGCTTGAAGCTTGAGAAGAACCCTCTGTAGAATGGGAAATGGAGGGAATGTGTACACAAATTTCTCTGTCCAGGCTAGAGACAATGTGTCGTTCCAGAAAGCACCGTGCCCTGAAATGAGCGAGCAAAACCTGTGAAGCTTTGCGTTCGATGCAGAGGCGAAGAGGTCGATTTCCAGATGCCCCCAACGTTGGAAGATGGATTCCGCCACTTCCTGAAGCAGTTCCCACTCGTGAGCTAGGGTCCGAGATCTGCTGAGACTGTCCGCCAGGACGTTTAAGATGCCTGGAACATGCACTGCCACAAGGACCAGATGGTGCTGGACTGCTCAGTTCCACACCCACATCGCCTCTCTGCACAGGGGATATGACCGGGTTCCTCCTTGTTTGTTGATATACTAAACTACAGACATGTTGTCCGTTTGGATTAGAAGTGATCCCTTTGGAAGCAGGGCCTGAAATGCCTGTAAGGCATACAGGACCGCCCTCAACACCAGAACACTAATGTGCAAATAAGTCTGCACGCCAGACCAAAGTCCCTGGGCTTGGTGCTCCCCACCCCATATTCAAGGCATCCGTGGTGGTGCAGGGCTCCGAAAGGGAAGTCCCACAGAAAGACTGCGAGACTCTTTCCACCACTGCAATTCTCTCTGAACCGCAGAGGAGACCAGAACTGGATGGTCCAGGTCATCCAAGAGCTGATCCCACTACACTCGCAATGACCACAGAGACCCTCATGTGAAGTCTTGCTAGAGGAAGAGTTGTGATGGCAGCCGCCATCAGGTCCAGAAGGTGTAGGACATCCTGAGCTGGGATGGTTCTGCGAGAAGCCACTTTGGAGGCCAAGCAGATAAGGATCTCCACCTTGCCTGGAGGCAGGAAGGCTCTGCACTGAACCGTATCCAGGACTGCCCCAATGAACTGGGGTCTCTGGGCAGGGATAAGGTGCGACCTGAGAACACAGACTATGATTCCCAGTCTGTTGAAAAGTTCCAGAGTAAAGGTAAGGGCCTCCAACAGAGCATCCCTGGACGAAGCTGAAATCAACCAATCATCCAGATAAGGGAAAACAGCAATACCCCTGCGGCGTAAGCACGCTGAAACCGCCACCAGGCACTTGGTAAAAAACCACGGTGCCGAAGACAGACCAAAAGGGAGCACTCTGAACTGGAAGTGGTCCCCTTGGAAGCGAAAATGCAGGAATCAGCGGTGGCTGGGGAAGATGGGGCTGTGCAGGTAGGCATCCTGCATATCCAGGGTGCAGAGCCAGTGGTTCTCCATGAGGAGAGGGAGAAGGATCTGGGGTGTCAGCATTCGAAATTTCTTGTACTCGACAAACTGGTTTAGTTGACTTGGGTCGAGTATGGGTCTGAAATCGCCCATCTTTTCTGGAACCAGGAAAAAGTGGGAGTAAAACCCCTTTCCCCTTTGCCCGAAGGGGGCCCGCTCGATTATGCCTTTGAACAAGAGCGAATTTACCTCCTCGCGAACTAGGGGGGCCTGGTCCCAAGAACAGGAGGACTTCTGGGGCGGAGTCTCTAGAGGGATTTCCATAAATTCTATGGTATGTCCAACGGACAACAGTTGCAGGACCCATTCATCTGAGGTGATCGCTCTTCACTCCTGCGCATGGAGGGCAAACCTCCCCCCCCCACCTGCTCCTCGTCGCAAGACTGAGGAGGCAGTAGGGCCCGGGAGTCAAAAAGTTGCAGGATGTTCAGGGGAGGGCCTCCTGAACGTCTCTGATTTTGGGGGGCAGAAGGGGTTGCTGTACCCATGGCCTTACGCTTCCCTTGGCGGCGCGCCTGAGCATTCTCCCTCTGCCTCCAGGTCCTTTTCCAAAAGGGCTGCTGCTGCTGTTGGGAGCCCGACCAGTACATTGACCTAAGGGCAAGGCCTTTGTCCCGTAGGTCTGTGATAATATTTTGTGTCCCCACCAAAAAGTACCGAACCCCTAAAAGGGGCGTCCTGAATTGCAGACTGGACTTCGTTGGCCGAGTCAGAAAGCGTTAGGAATGTCGTCTAAGGGCAACGGTTGCTGCTGAGATGCGAGCCACGAGTTAACAGAATCATAGGTGCAGACAAGGCATGCCTAACAAGAAACTTTGAGAGGCGGAGATCCTTGGCATTCCTCGCTAAGCGGGGTCCATGGACTGGACTCTCGCTTTGAGCCTGGCATGAGTAGCCTTCTGGTGGGACACCATGTGGGCCACGTAATTGAGGGACCGAAGGGCGCACGTGGACGATGAGTATATCTTTCCAAACCAGTCCATCTGCCTTGACTGTCAGGAGGAAAGGTGCCCATGTGCTTTGGAGTTGAGGAGCGATCATGAGCTGCACAGATGACCACAGGGTCAGCCTTGGGATGAACCTTCAAAAACGGGGCATCCTTATGCACCCGGTAAAGCCTGTCCGCATGTTTGGGGACAGCCAGGAGGGCATGAGGCATCTTCCAGATGGCAGTGGTGAGGTCTAGGTGAGGTGCCATCCAGGGAAGAATGAGGACCGGAGACAGACTCTAGGTCGAGATGCTCTGCCAGTCTTTCTCATGGGGTCCTGTCCCTCTGACTCCCAGTCGAAGTACGTGGACCTCAACAAATCTGAAAAGGCAGAGTCCTCTGGAAGGGACTTCGAGGAGACTCTGCCTTTCGTGTCCTCGGGGTCCTCCGGAAATTCCTCAGAAGAATCGTTCGACCCCACTGAACTATCGTCATCTGCGTCCTCGACAGGACGACGTCTTGTATGCAGGAGGGAGATGTCCTGCAGAGTCTTCCTCGAGATATGGACTATGGTAATGGAAGAACTGCTCGGGGAAGGTGACCTGGGAGACCGCGGTTGTGGGAGCCTAGTCTCCAGGTCCGAGACCAACTCCGACTGTGCCCCCTTCCAGCAAGACTGGATTAAAGCCTTGAAATCCGGGGTGACCGGAGGAGGAGGAGGGGGTGGTGGTGGAGTAGGCAGAGGCTGAGGGGGAAAAGGAGTAGGAACCGACGGAGGATAACCACCCTGGAATCCCCGAAAGTGCAAGTAGGGTTTGGATCCAGGGTAGAACTGCCCAAAATTACTCCAGTCCTGAGCGTCCCCCACCCCCGGTAGTAGCTCCCCAGGATACCCTTTTGCGGTAATGTGACAGTTCAGGGTCTGGTATAGATCCCAGTCAGATCCGCATCGGGGAACACGCTACCGGACCCTACCGCTGTTGAAACAGACAAAGGGTCCGGCATCAGGACAGCCCATGTCAGGGGAACCAACCTCAGAACCAGCACCTCCCGATCCAACTCCGGAAGGGGGGGCCGACCTCGGAGGGGCCAGCGTCTGATCCGGACCAAGATATCCTGGTGGTGGGACCTGATCCGGCGCTGGGGCCAGAGGCAGAGGCCGGAAAACCGGTCCCGGCTGCGGAACTGTCATCGGGACAGCCGGCGTCTGAGGCACCTGGAACCTGCCAGAAGGCGGGGGGGGGGGGGGGGGGGGCCTCTATAGTAAGGCCAGATGGCCGAAGAAGAGCCTCCTTCTTCTTGACCCTGAGAGGGGACAGCGGAGCAGACCTTGCGGCATCTACTGAGTTGAGGGGTTCTCAGTTGTCGCCGGAGGTACCCGCCAGAGAATTGGAGGGTACTGGCAAGGAAGGAGCAGAGAGAGGGGCTTTCTTCCTCTGGTCCCGCCGGACATCGGGTGAGGCGCCATTAGGCCCCTACAGGGGAACCATACCCATGCAGTCATCTGGGACAGCAAACTTGGGTAGAGTCGGGCAAGGGAGAAGCCCCTAGCCGGCTTATCAACCAGAGCCGGAAGAGTACCCACTGCCTGAGTAGTCGTCTTACCGGCCGCCACACAGTCCCTGGAGCAGCTGGGGGCAGATTTAATCGGCCGAGGCAGTGCGGTCACCAGAGGAGCCAATGGCCGACTGACCTGCCGTAGATTTACCAGACTTACATGTAGAAGAGGAGCAGATCTTCCGACCAAATTGATCCAACTGCCTCCTTGTCAGGCGAGGGAGTGCTCATATGTTTAGGTTTTGCAGTCGCAGAACCACAGCGATAACGATGGAGTCTGCCTTCGTGGAGCATAGATAAGGGCGGTCTCAGGTGAATGATAAGCCTGGTCCGCTTCTTGGGGCCAGCTAGGATGGAGTGAGGCATCTGCCAGATAGCGCAAGGCGAGATCCCATGTGGCTCCATCCATGGGGGGGAATCAGTATGGTGATGCCTCAGCTAGGTCTAAATGTTATGCAAGGCACTTGAGTTTCGGGTCCTGTTCCTCTGCATTTCAACCACTGGCTTGCTGGACGATGAGGAGGAGTTCAGTGAAGGAAGGGTTTTCGGGAGGAGACTTCGGAGACTCCTTGCCCTTAGTGTGATTTCTGAAAGGTTTTCCGAGGACAAGTCGGAGGAATCAGAGTCCGAGGATTCTCCCTTCTCACAGGTCTTCATCTCAGTTAGAGGAACCTCTGGAGTTTCACCCCCAGAAAACTGTATCATGGAACGCCTGATCTGTTAGAACCCACGGGTGACACAGTGTTGGGTGGGGGTCGCCACCAGGGCCGGCAGTCTTGTTCAAATCTGCCACCAATTCAGATCTGGCCTCCTGCCACCAGGTCTGGAACATGGCCTGGAAGTCCGGCAGAGGTTGAGGTTGAGGCTGAGGCTGGAAGTATTGATAACCCACCCCTGGGTTAATGGGGGGGTTAACTTGGAGCCTGGAAAGGGGCCCCATAGCCCGCATCTGATATCCATACTAAAAACCATGGGGAAAAAGGAGTTTACGGTTAGCCTGACATCGGTAGACCTGGGTAATGAGGGTAGCCCATGAGCGGACCATGGCGAATACCCTGGTGGTCCAAGGAGGTCCCCAAGGGCCTTGAAGGAGGCGGAACAGAGGACCTGGGAAGTTATCCAGCATCTGGAGTCCCGGCGTCAGGACAGCTGGTGTCAGATGTCATGGGGAAGCCTGGCATCTGATTCTCAGGCATCAGATAGAATGACAGACTTGGAGGAGCCTGACAGAGGCTCAGACGGTAGTTGGGCCAATGGACTGGACGTCAGAGACTTTGAGCCTGATGTAATGATCCCTAGCATCTGGGCGGATTAAGGGCCCAACGGGGTAGGAAGGTCCCTAGGAGACGGTGAGGGTACCAACTCCAGTGTGAGTGCCCCAGGAGGAACATCCGTGGGGGTCTGAAGGGTTACCAACACTGAAGTGAGTAAGGAAAGGCTCACTTCTCCCTCCGTCCCGGGTGAAGAGTCTGGCACATGAGGTTCCACCAGTGAAGGTAGAGGGGAAGGCTCCCTGACAAGGGAAACTTGATGGGAGGGCTGGCCCCGGGAAGTCAACCTGCTCAACCAGATGTCAGGTGTGTTGGCATCAGACCCCAACAGGTGAGCTTCTTCTGGGTGGATGCCAGAATCGCTAGCGTCAGACTTATCAGTCAAGTAGGAAGAGCCAGGAGGTCGGAAAAGCCTCCGCTAGCTTATCGGCAGACATCGGGCCGGGTTCCCTCCGAGCGGGAGCCTGACATCGACAACTGGGCGTGTTCGAAGGACAGGAGTCCAACTTACCGGTCAAGGATTCGGTCATGGAGCCAGTAATGATGGTCTTAAGAGAGGCGGAGGAACTGGACGATAAGGCCTGGACAATCACCAGGGGAGGCGGCAGAGGTGTGATCTTTTCTGTAGGCTTAAGTCCCGCAACCTTGCTAGTAGAGGGCCGCTCTTGGTCCTCCAGATGCTCCCGGTGCTTCTCTGTCTTTCTTATTAACCTCCGAAGAAAGGGAAGAAGTGGAGTCCCTCAGCTTCTGAATTTCTTGCTCTAAAGAGGCCATCCTGAATTTTAAAAGATGGGCTTCTAGGGCCTGCTGCCTGCGTTTGCGTGTGGCCTGGCGGCAGGGCTTGCAATCCGGGCAACTTCAATGTCGTGGGCCAGGCCTAGGCAGAAGAGGCAGAGCTTACGGCTGTCCTTGTGAGGAATCTGCGAACTGCACTTCTCGCATTTCTTGGTCTTCAGAGGGTCGGATGGAGAAGACATAAATAAGAATGATGAACTATTAACGGTAGAATTATACTTATCAAAATGGCGATAGACTGGAGCAAAGTTCACCACGAGGTCCTTGCGCAGGTCAACGGCAGAAAAGAACTGGGAGGAGAGCGTGGAGACCACCCATTTATAGGGTCACACTGACAATCGCATGATATCGGGTGGGCAGTCCTCCACCAGACATTGCTAGCAAAATTGTGCCATACGGTCCAGACACCAGAGGGAGCAGTCCTACATGTTATGACCTACTGCAGGCACCCTCTTGAAGATCGATCAAAATTTCCCCTATAGCTGTTTATTGGGACTACACCCTAAATTTGCATTATTCTCCTATTACCTGAATGGCTATTTGGAAGAATATGTACATTCATTTGAAACAGGCCACACTGTTTATTACAATTCAATATATTACACAGTCTATACTTTATCCCTTTTAGACTACACAGGAGGGGTCAGCTTGCTCATCCCGTTTGCCCCGGATGTCTTCGGGGGGAGGGCATTTTACTCCAGATGATGTGGCCATGTCCAAAGGTTGAAGACTTTTGGAGCTCTGTTCAGCAATTAGCTGCCCCAATATTTGGTCACTCTAGGTATTTTACTATAGAAATGTGTATTCTGGGTAACTATGATCACATTTCTTCAATCAAAGCAAACGCTTATGTGGATCTTATTGCAGGGGTAACTAAATGGTTATTGAGACATTGGAAGGGCAGTCAAATGCTCTCTGTGTTGGAATGGGTTCAGGAATCCCTCTCGACATTGAATGCAGAAAGCCACTGCTCTGGTCAACCATAGAAAGCTAAAGTTCCAGGCCTTTTAGGGCACTTTCATCTATTTTGAAACAAAAACCGATTTTTCTCTCTTTCTCCCTCACTTGGGGAATACGTAATCGGAAGGATGTGGTCCTATTTTGTACAACAACCTAGGGCTTCATCTTGCCTTGATCTTTCTTCTGAAATTTTATGTTGCCTTGTTGTGCCTGCATGGGTGGGGGAGGTATGGGGGGTCTTTTTGGGATCAGATTTGGTACTTTTTCCTTTTCTTTTGGGGGTTTTGGGGCTTGTTGCATCATCTTTTAGTGTAGTTCCATTTCACTTTGTAAATAGTCCTGCAAAGGGACCTAGGGGTCATCATATCTGATGACCTTAAGATATCAAAGCAGTGCAGAAAGACTGCAGGGAGGGCCGGTGGCATGCTAGGTAGGGTGCAGAGGTACTACTAGTAGGAGGTGAGAGGTGGGGATGCTATTATATAAAAACACTGGTAAGGCCTCACCTGGAGTACTGCGTGCAGTACTGAAGACCACACATGCATAAGGACATAAGGTGGAAGTTAACCACTCGTAAATGCCAACCATTGTAAATGAGCCTATGACTCAAAGGTCTGTAAACCGATGAGCTAATAAATAAATAAAATAAATAACCAGAGAAGGGTTACAAATGGTGCATGGTTTGCACCACAAAAATATGAGGAAAGACTAAGAGACCGCAATATGTACTCACTGGAGATAGGAGAGAAAGGGACGAAATGATAAAAACTTAAGTACCGCAAGGGCATAAGCAGGGTGCAGGGGGGGATCTTTTCCAATGTAGAAAAGATACCACAACGAGGAGGCAAAATATGAAATTTGAGGGGGTAGATTAAGAGGTAACATGAGAAAGATTTTCTTCACAGAAAGGGTGGTGAACGCTTGGAATAGTCTGCCACAAGAGGTGGTAGGGGCAAGCACAGTGAAGGGCTTTAAACATGCCTGGGGCAAGCACAAGGGAACATTGGAAGGAAGTGATGAAAGCCATCGACCACTTTGAGTGGACGAATACATGTATAGGGCCTAAGGGCAGGTTGAATGGGCCTAGCAGTCCTTATCTGGCAACAATTTCTAAGTTTCTATGTTTGTTTGGTTTGTTTTTGTATGTTAAAGCAAACGTTCTGGCACACAAACTCAGAAGAGAGGGACGCATAAATAAAACCATTCATTTTAAACTGTGAATTAAATCATTAGCCTGTTTTCGTATGTTGTATTTTGTCATGCATTTCAATAAAGTATAACAAGTTGCAAAAAAAAAAAAAAAGAACAGCAGTGCTTGAAGCAGATTTCTGACCTCTCGTGGGAGATTGCACCTTCCTGGATGGCACTGCCTCGCATCATTAAAGGGACATTATTCTGTCATGTTTTTGTCTTATAAGACCAACTTTAAGAGTCAGATATATGGTTCATGAGTATTTTCAATACTGAACCAAAGAGGAGGTCTCGTTACAAGGGCATCTTAAGTCAGAAAGCCTTGACGGAGTTGTTGACTGGGCCACAGCTGAAGCCAATGTGCTAATCTAACTAGAACAAGGTGTACAGGTAATGTTTGGTACCAACCTGTAGAATACCATAAGATGCATCCGCCAGGAAAGCAACATCAAGGATAAACAAGGACATCTGTGATGACACCTCAGAATCTGGGGGCAGATCAAAAGGTACATCTACAAGCCAGTTGGTCATAGCTCAGGAGACCATCCTGAAATCAGTGCTGCCTGTATAATCATGCCTGTTGAAATCAGCCGCCCCAATGACAATGCCAGATGCTTTGTATGACCTTTTCATTAAGTTCTCCAGCCTGCTGCCAAGGAATCCTTGATGGTCCCTGCCCCAGGACTGGAATGACCATCCTTTTAATAAATACTGAAATAGGTGTGTCGACATTTGGGTTAGTGTCCCAGGATTTGACGTCATGGGCCCTACAAAGTCTGGTGTACCATACGGCAGACACCTTGCATTCAGTGTGAGCCCATTCTTGTGCAACGATTTCCTTCACTGTCTTGCAAATCAGGAAGACTATTGCTCTTGATGGTATATTTCAAGGCATATGCCTTTCTGTTAGAGGCAGACTGTAAGTTCTCTTCCAGGTCCAGAGTAATGCAAGTTTGTTTCATCGGGTACAAGAGTTTATCCCAGGGAAAGATCCTTCCTGACGAGGAGTCGCCATGCTCCTCACCCAAGGACGCCATTCATCACTTTCACAGTTAGATCTCCCATCTTCTTCAGAGGGCACAGGGGATTGCTCCTAGGGCGTTGAAGGCTCTAGAGGCATGGGTGTGCCAAACTGAGCAGACAATGGAGGTTATGGAATAGGCATTTCAGGAGGACGCTCCCTTTTGTAGACAGCTTGCTCTACCAACTAGTCCATAAGGAGACTCACTGTGCTGGTCACATTTTTGGAAAAGGCCATTTCTCTGGGACGCAGTTCAGGGGAAGATGTCTAGATTTCTCACTGGCCAAGGCTGGAGGACCATCCGGGGACAAAGCAACCTGGACTGAGTATCTAAAGACACTGTCTGCAACAGATCAGTCTGTTCTGAGTGCCATGAGGAAGAGGAGGGGTCTTATGCTTCACCCCGTTGGTCCACATCACATGTGCTGCAGTGAGAGCCTGCTACCGTGAAGCAGGGCCTAACATGGCACCTTTTACATTTGGGTGCCAAAGACTTGGCATCCTTTGGAAAAGCTTCAGTGGTCTGCATGGTGCTGGCAAAAGCTGGAGGTTTGTTAGAGGCTAGCAGTCCATAAATGGGAGTAGCTTGCTCTGACAACAGGCAGGGTAGAGGGAACAGGACTTGTAAAGCTACTGCAGCCAGTTTAGAAATTGCAGTTCTGCAGCAGAAATAGTAGACATTTCCTAGTCGTGTCCCCTGTAGTGCCAAAGTCAGGAAGCAGCAGGAAAAACAGACTCAAATGTTACAATTTCAGTCTGGAGAACTGAGCTCTACTACTGCTGTGAGAGTGTCTCTGGATGGAGCAACGATGTGGCAATCAAGAAGCACATCAGAAGAGGCTGCACAATGGCCACCACGCTGAAGAAAGCATGCGCAGTACGGCTGCCACGCTGAATAGCGCATACATGGCCATTCGCAAAATGGCTGTAGCTCCAAACAGAGCATGCACAGCTGTGTACAACATGGCCACCAAGCAGCCGAAAACAAGCCTCAAGAGCAGACTAGTGCTACTGCATGAAAACGCAGACTTAAGCACTCCAGCCCACTCCCCACCCCCACAGTTGCCAATTCCCTGCAGCAGCCAGACTAGACAGTAGACCACTCCTCTCAGCAACAAAGTATTACATTTATTTTCTTGCCCATGTCCTACCTTGGCAAAGGGGAAGTGTGCCTCCTGGCACCAAGAGAGGTCGGTTGTGGCAGTCCAAACCAAGACTGCAGCCCTGAGCTTCAATCATTAACCCAGCAACACCTTGTGCTTTTTTCGGCTGCTAGAGACCGCAGTTTAGTAAATCCAAAAGAAGATGAAAAAAAAGTTAAACAATTCCATACAAAGCCAAAAGCCGTCTCCAGCTACTAGGAGAGACAGAAAAGAGTTATGGGACAGGGGGAGTGTCCTCATTCCTCAAACTTTCTTATCTGTCCTATTTGAGAGGGTAAGTCAGACCATAATTTGTTGCTGCCTGCCCATAGAAGCAGACAATAATAATTTAATGGTGGCTTAATCTGGCGAAGCTTCACTAAAACACTAAGGGTGGTTTATTACCTCTATAGAGTATAGCTCTAGTGTGAGAAAAATTTGGGCTGTCAACGTTTATGCAGTAAAGGAGGGCGTCACCTCTTGGAATTTAGTCTGGCAAAAAACACAAGCGTGCGCACACACACGCCCATTAAATTAAACATTGATAGCACTTTCACTAGGAAATGACTAATGTCACGGGAAACTGGAAGCATCCTATGTCTTCATGGCCACACACAATGCTGGCTTCCCCCAAACTGCTCCTCCAATGTACATCAGTACTAATCTGGAGGAACTGCATGACCAGGAAGACAGGTTATCTCAATCACGGGCTTTGGCCTCTCGGAGAACAAAGATGGACTGTTGTGCAAGATGACATACAACACCTTTATGAAGCAGCCCTATCCACAAAAACACTGTACCAAGCCCAAACTCACTCATGAACTAGGCTTTCAGAGGTTAACAGCCAGGGGGCTCGCTTCAAGAACAGTCCAAGACATGTTAGCACTGCCCTGGTAAATAGCCTGCTTTGCTTTCAAACTCGTTTGGCTCAGAGACCAGGACTAAAATATCCACAAGTCCAGCTTCTGCACTATCAATAGCCAGCCAAATCATTCTCCCTCCATCCTTGCCAACCCCAGAAATAGCTAGTGAGGGGTTTACAACAGTGGTTATGAAGACTCAAATCCTGGGCGCCCAGGTGTGATGAAAGGGACAGTACTCTCTACATCAAAGATTTGTGCTACTAGGAAGGAAATCTTTAGTATATGAAAAAAGAAAAAGGCTTCTAAAAATACAAAAATACTGGCTTCAAAAAAAATAATTTAACAATTTCCATCTGCTATTTCTGGCAGAGTGAACTCCAACTTCTGACTCAGTTCTTCCTATAACAAAAGTCCTGATAACCGTGTTCCAAAACCCTGAAAAGCACAATTACTCACCACTAAACCATCCACCTGAGGTAAAGCAGGCTTTACCTTTCTTTCTTCCTTTTGCACATCATGCTCTTCAGTGCCCACTTTCGGATCCATCCACCTCATGCCATCTTCTTCCCAGGAGCGGACAGCTACGGCCAAGTCAGCCAACCTACCTTTACGATTACAAGGTCTCCCAGAGTGATAACTGTTGAGAGACTCATTGGGTGTTGAGGCACTCTGGAAGGAAGAGTGGAAGGTCTCTGGTTCCATTTCTGAAAGAAAAGGAAAACAAGTCACATTTGCCAGAGGCATTTCTATTCAACACATACAATAAAACATGCAAAGTTCAGAAAAGTGTCAGTGACTCAGTAGGTAGCACATTTGCCTCAGAGGCCTGAAGATCTTAAGATGTGGGTTCTAGCCCCACATCAGATACTTGGGGTAACACCCATAACTGAAAGTGTAGTGCTCTATGAGAGAGTGCTACACTTGATGTACCATCCTTCAGAGAAGGCATTAAAACGAAGTCCCTTCTGCACCCAATACCCCCTCTGCCCCTTACACCCCCCCCCAATGGAAGATAACTGTCAAGCCCCAGCTTACCCCCCAGGGTGGGGCCACAGGAGCGGGGACCCCTTCCCCCAGGGCAGGCGATAACAGGACCGGAGCATCATGCATGGGGGGTGGGATTTTCTGGATGCTGCTTTCTCCCTGGGGGCCGGACGTGCAATGACATCAAGGTAACAGACCCTACATCTGTCCCACCTCCCACATCTCTAGGTACCAAATGCCATCGGTCTCCACCAGGAGCCTCTGTTGCCCCGGACATGCACCCCACTCTGGAGAACCGTCCATCGGACTTTCAATCCTTCTCCACCTGGCCAGCCCGCTGACTTTCCGGGTACATCTGCGTCACCTTGCCACAGCATTGGTGGGACGGCCCCTTCTGCCTATTTTGAGGGAAACGAGAAACTGTTTAACCAGTAAAGGCACACTAAACCAAAACTTGTTTCCAGATGCGACCTAGACGCACAAAGAAGTCTAAGTGACTTGCTTGGGGTCCCAGAGTATGCAAGTGGAGGCTGTGGGAATCAGACCCAGGTTTGCAGCTCAACTCACTGTGCAAGTGGACGTTAAAGGTCCCATGGCACTGAAGAGTAAGATAATGGGTTATTTTTTCTGCTTTTAAATTTAAAAATCAATTAGCAAGCCAGGCCGCTGGCACAGCAGTATGGCTCCTCCTCGCAAAGCCGGTAAGCCAGGGTCAGGAATGAGCTTGAGAAGGAGGGCAAGCGGGGGGGAAAGGATTATATCTTACTATATATCCCCCGGAGCCACTCATTGCTGTCGGAGAGTGGTTTCATGAGTCTTTGGCTAGAGCGAGAACAGAGAAACAAAGCTGAGCTGTTCTGCCTCAAGCAGAAGGCAAGTGAAACCACTCTTAATATAGGAACAAGTGGCGATGGGGGATGTATTAATACATTATTGATAGACAGCGATCAATAATATATTTGTTTTAAAAAGCTGTTCCCAGAACATGCCAGTTTCCAGCCCATCAGCACATGAGATGCTCTTCACAGAATAAGTGTCTCACGCACAAGGGAAAGAAGTGCTCCAACTGATCGGGAGCGCTCCATTGATCTATAACAAGCATCCCAGATGACGCTCTCCTCCTCCAGGGAGGGTTGATGCCTTTCCTAAAAGTTCCCATCTGGGTAACCACATGTGGTAGCACAGCATAAGGCAACCCTGGGAGGAGATACTGACTGGGCAGGCAAATGACAGTTGCTTGCCCAGCCTATGCATGCCTAGCATACTGATGTCCAAGTGGGCTGGAAAGAGAGAGAAAAATGGCCCCAGCACCACCATCTCAGAGCCTTCTGATGAACCAGACTTGGAAATGAATCCCCCTATCATGTCCCTATCTGGAGAAAATAAATCTCCATGGAGGACAGCAACTGCAAGTTGGGGGATACAGAGGGTTGAGTGCGCTATGGGAGCTCCTGGGGAAGCAGGGTGCTGAAAACAGAAAGGGGGTATAAACAAAGTTAACGAAAATAAAAACCTCAGCAAAATACAATACAGTAGTTCATATCATCTCACATCCTCATTCCCCATTTCCACAGCATCACAACCTACCCACAGTGTGCAATGAATACAGCCTATTGATAATATTCTTGCTGGAGTCATTCAAAGGGTATCCAGAGATTACTCCACATAATTTACAAAACGCCTCATCTGTCGTCGTCATCATATCCCTGAAGTACACATCCCTTAAAGACCACCACACACCGAAATAATGTGTCATGATGTAATTTATGCTCGAGCCATATACAGGCACCTCCCTTGCCATATATAATATCTTATACATACATATATGACAAAAGAGCAGTCCCTTGCCAGTAGCAGTACATCTGAGATAATCTCCTCCACTGGGTTACAACTTTGGAACGGTAAGCTGCTGCAGTCAGGACCTTACAGAAACTTTGCCCAGCTGGGGGCTGCCCACAGTAATGTAAAACGTCAGCGCCTATAAAAACAGCCACCTCACCACTCAGTTCCTCACAGGAGATGACCTCTGATGGTCACTAACAGAGGAGCCAGAAGACTTCACCAGGATCAGGCACACAAGGAGAGGCTAGGGTTAGTGACACAAGACATACTGTATATAGCACAAATATCATACCTTCTGGAAAGGCAGCGGGACAGCTAGCCAGCTGGTTATCTCAAAACATGGGGAAGAAGGGTGGACGTGCTGCACCCCAATGGAGGAGATTCTCTCAAAGATAGTACAGTTACACAAGAACTTACCGTAACAGTAGCTCTTCAAGAGGCAATCTTGCAGCAGGTAACACTTTTAGGACTTAGCCGCCAAGTGCCAGAACCCCACAGAAGCTTTCTAGCAAGCAATACTTGACGGGGACCGCCCTCTCCATCAGGCTACCCCTGACGTCAAGTCTGTTAAAGGGGGCAGTCCCCAGCCCATCCCCAGTTCTACCGCCAGAGGCCAGCTAAAGAAGAAAAAGGAAAACTGAGGAACGAAAGTATCTGAGATGGAAAGGAACTCACCAAGGGGAAAAGGAGGGTGGGGAAATAGTACCTGCTGCAAGAGCTCCTCTCAAAGATCTACTCTTATGTTAAGTTCTTACGTAATTGTACCATCTTACTCAGAGAATCATTACTGCAGCAAGCAACACCTTTAGGACAGAGTCCCAAGCAGTAGAGGAAGAATCCTAGGCAGAAGGGTGGAAATGTAAGTCTCCTCAGGTGAAACCTTAGAGGACAGCAAATCCAAACAGTCCAACAGCGAGAAACAATGTCCAGACTAATGTTTCACACAAATGTGTGGACAGAGCTCCAAGTGGCAGCCACATTTTTAAGGTGAAAGAGGCAGTCATGCCCTTGGTGGAATGATCAATCAAGTTTATTTTATACTGGAAAGAGTGTGAGCAAAAATGCCCGTTTTCACATTCATCCAGGTTACAGAGTATACACAACAAATACAGCACAAAATACAAGAGCTAAATAACCATATTTACAACAAATTTTAATTAAAATTGAGATAGTCATATATATCTCAATGAAAGTAGACAGAGAGAAGGGGAGACAGAAGGAAAAGATGAGACAATAGACAGAGCTGAAAGAGGGGACAGAGAACGGTGGGGGGTGTGGATGGTGGAAAAAGGAGGCAAAGTATGGGGTTCCCTTGAGGAAGAGGAAAATGAGCCACACTAGTGCTATATGAAAACTTACCACAGGGGGCAACTACAAGCATTCCTTTCCAGGTGAATATTTTTTTACGGCATCCATAATTAAGGGGATGGAGCCACAGGACTGGGTGCCAGGAGGCAGACTGTTGTAGAATTTCACTCCCTGAAAGCAGGAGTTTTGCATGTGTGTGGTATGAAAGAAGGGAACCTCAAAAATTTGGCAGGTGCTTCCTCTAGTGCCATGCTTGAGGGCAGATTTGGGGAAAGTTCCAAAACACATTGTGGCAACATGTTCAGATGCACCTTCTGTAGAAAAAGGAAGTGTTTTAAGTTGAAACCTTCCTTCGAGGGGTAGTCACGTGAGAAGTGGGAACACTGATGGGTGGACCACAGGAGACCCATGATGAAACGAGCGATGTTGTATGACGTTCTGAGTTTGGAAAAAAGAACAGACCGGGGGGGGGAGTAGACTGTGGAACCGTATTCAAGAAGGGGAAGCAGCGAAGAGCAGGCAAGGTGAGATCTCGAGACTGGAAGGAGGAATTTTCTGATTCGGAATAGAAGTCCTAACCTCATATTTATTTTCTTGATAAGATTAGTAATATGAACTTGGAAACTAAGGTGTGGGTCAAGAACCAAGCCCAGATATTTAAAATCTTTGACTTTGTCGATACTGTTACCATGTATGTCAAAGGGGGTGAGGTTTATTTTTACATTTTTCCTGGGACCTGAAAAAGAGTATGATTCACAAACGCACTCAGGCGGTCAGGCCCTCTGCTCCCACACTGCCAATCTCCAAGTGCAGTAATGTGAACAGGTAACAGACAGGGTAAACCTCCTGTCTGCTTTTGGGTCCGAATCACCTTTAGTCTCAAGTTCTGGAGAGATTCAAACTGCGAACTTTATGCTACCATACCAAATGTACAGGCTCAGATACGTACCCTCTTTGGGGATTGCAGTACAATCTTTCGCAAGGGGCACCAAGCCAGGCTTCCAAAAATGAACCCTTAAAACTCTATAAAAAACCTTTGGTATATTCTTACCTTTCCCAGTTTAGTAATACCATCAAGCTTCTGTACAGTTTGTCAATCTTAACCCTCTATCCGTCACATGCAAAAAAGAACTGGCAGACCCAGGCAGTCCTTCAAAATAAAGGGTGCTTTACTTAAAGATGATAAAAACATGAAAAATGTAAACACAGAACAATATATCAAAGAGCATACAATCACTTAAAACAAGGAAAAGTACAAAACAAAAACTCCTACCACAATACCTTTAGACTTTCTAATATATTACCTCTATAGTGCTTATAGTTATATCACACAGCTGTGTGTCTAGAGTCCCAAGATGGTATGTCAAAAAAGATCAGGCACCAGTATTAGTTTAAACTGTGTCTCTCCACACCCCTTCTGTGAGTCATCTAGCGTCTCCTTTTAGAATATAAAAAATTACAAACAGGATGTCCTGTCAGGAGGTATATAAAATAAGGTGACATCAGCAAAAATTCCACTTCCTAAAAATTACTCCTTAAATATTTTCTCTGATCTTAAGCAGTTTCTATTCCCAAGGCATATCAAAGGGTTTTACAACTTTTAGCACCATGGTGGTATAACATGTTCTTCCTATAGGAATCATAAAACTTTACGAGCCCTATATCCTGGCAGCTGGGTCAGTTCTAATTAAGACAGAAAAATAGGAGACCCTTAATTAAACCTCTTTGGTCTTTAAATTATCTCCTGGTTTCAGGTTAACATATCCTGTAGCTTCTTTTAAACCTTTTTTTTTGGGTGGGGGGGTCACCCATGAGCACAGGCCGTCCTCTGTGAGACAATCACCTACTATATTTTTATATTACAAATACCTTACAACAATCATAACCAGCTAGCCCAGCGTCAGAGCATGTACTTTTTTTTTTTTTTTTTTTTTTTAAGAGTTAAGAACCAAGATTCTGTGAAAGAATCAGGAGTAAAGCCTTAAAAAATCAGTTTAGAGGTTTGAGAATATGGTGGGTTTTTTTTTGGGGGGGGGTAGATTATCACTGCAGTACAGAGCAGCATCATCGGCATCAAAAACTATCTTGGTACTTACAGATTTTTGGGATATTATTAATAAAGAGTGAGAAGAGCAGAGGGCCTAAACTAGAACACTGAGGAATGCCACACTTGATTTGGCAAACGTTTGAGAGTGCCCCTTGAATGGTTGTCCTGTAAGATCTATTTGAGAGGTAGCTGTCAACCCAGCAGACTACATCCTGGGATATATGAAGGCAGGAGAGAGAGTCAACGAGAAGGCCATAGTCCACCATATCGAAAGCTTTGGTCAGATCAATGAATACAGATCCTGTGTACTGGCCATTCTCGCTTGCTTTAATAATATCACTAGTGAAAATGACTAAAGTCGCTTCAGTGCTATGGCTAGCTCTGAAGCCGTGCGGAGGTTCAGTGAGCAGATTATCTTCTTGAAGAAAAGGGTATCATTGTGTGAACAACCTTACACAGAAACATAGAAATTGATGGCAGATAAGGACCGCAAGGCCGATTCAGTATGCCCATTTTTTTCTACCTTATGAATGTGCCATAGGCCTTTACTTTGTCAATAACCTATCTATTCATATTCATCTGTACTGCTCCCTTATGCTTATCCCATGCCTGTTTGAAGCCTTGCACTGTATTCATATCTGCCACTTCCTGAGGTAGGCCGTTAGATGCATCCACCACCCTTTCTTTGAAAAACTTCTTCACATTACCCCTTAATCAGCCTCCCTCTGATCTCATGCTATGTCCTGTTGTCCTGCTACTTTTCTTATACTGAAACATGTTAGACTCTTTCACCTTGTTAATCCCCTTAAGATGTTTGAATGTTTCGATCATATCACCCCTCTCCGTCCTTTGCTCTAGGGTATAAATATTGAGCTCTGTTAATCGGTCCAAATAGGTTTTCTGATGCAGTCCCTGCACCATTTTGCTTGCCCTTCTCTGGGCTGCTTCCATTTTGTTAATGTCCTTGTGCAGGTGCAGTCTCGAGTACTGCACACAGTACTCCAGATGGGGCCTAACCTGTGTCTTATAAGGAGGGACTGTTACCTCCTTCTTATGACTTGCGATACCCCTACTAATACACCACAACATCCCTCTAGCATTACCTACTGCTACCTACCTACTAGTCTCCTTGAAAGCCTCGAGAGGCAAAGCGCTGGGCCCTGTCAGTGCATGAGTGAATTAAATTATTGTGTTATGTCCTAAATAAAAGGACCCGCAAGACAACACTATGCCTGCTGCCCCATTTTGTTGTTTTACCGAGGGCAGTGAATTTGGAGTCTCTTGTTCAGTGTTGGGGTGGCCACCCCTGTCTTGCACCTTCCGGCCATCTGGAGCGCTTGTTAGAATTTTCAGAACTGCTACTGCTTTAGTGATCTGCTTGGATGATTTCAGGTCATCTGTGATGATTATGCCCAAGTGTCTTTCTTCCTTGTGACTGCCAGCAACTCCCCTCCCAACCTATAGGTAGCTACAGGGTTTCTCTTCCCTATTCATGCACTTCTTTGCATTAAACCCGTTGCCACTCTTCCAACCATTTTGCCAGTTTTTCCAAATCTGTTCTCATTCTGCCCACCCCATCTGGATCATCTACTCTGTTGTAGATCTTGGTGTCATCTACAAACAGGCAAGCATTACCCTCCAATCCATCTGCAATGTCACTGATGAAGATAATGAAGAGGACTGATCCCTGAGGCACCCCGCTTGTGACTTGAATCTCTTGTGACTGTATACTGTTTACCACCACTCTGCTTTCTGCCCGCCAACCAGTTGACCAGCCTCTGACCCACCAAGCCTACCCAGCTTATTAATCAATCTTGTGTGGAACAGTATCAAAAGATTTGCTGAAGTCAAGGTAGGCAACATCAACTGCACCCTCCTTGGTCCACCACTCTGGTTACCCAGTCAAAGAAATATGTAAGATTAGTTTGACAGGACCTTCCTGTTTTAAACCCATGTGTGACAGGGTTGAATAGGACACGTCCCAGTTGTTATGGAGAGTTTAAATGCAGGGATCTGTTCTTTCCTGTCTCTTGTCTGTCTGGTTGCACAACCGAGTTTTCTCGTGAGACCTAGGATTTGATAACCCAGACAGTCTTGCAGTTCTTTGCCTCTCACTGTCACTCAGTTTTCCCTTGCCGTTTCAGTCTTTCCCTCCCTTGCACATCTGCTGGTCTAAAAATATATGCAATTTATGTGGAAATGCAACTGATATTGGGATCCCTTTGTTTAGGAATTACATAGTGTTACCGTTGAAATGTATATAATTGTAGTTTGAGAGGATTGCAAAGCTATTTGGAACTCATGGGGTTAACCTGAAATGCAATTTTTTAAACCCTGTTTCAGAAGCTGTAGAGAAGGGGCCTCAGTTCTGGGATCTTGTGTTCTAGCTGCACTTGCCTGAAATATACAAGAACATTTTAGAAAAAAAAAAAAGATGCTCGTTTAGGAGTGGGGTTGCAAATACTTAATAAAAGATAACTGCAATGTTTTAAGACACACAGAGACTGAAGGAAAACTCAGCTAGATCTTCACTGTTTATTCTGCCTTCGTCAGTTATTCTGAACAAGTTTATTTTTTTTATGTTATTGCTAGTACTAATAAACACTTTTTGCAAATTCTACGACGACTCCTGGTTTTTTCCTATACTTCCCGACCTGTGCTTCGACAACAGGCGTCCGCCTAAGTGAGATTTACACTGTGCATACTATAAGCCAGGAGCTGTGAGTGAGTACTGGACCTAATACCAGGGAAGCATACAGAAAGGTACAGATTCTGCAGCCTTAAGTTCAGGAGTGGTTACCAGGAGAATGGCAGTCAAACTAGCAGACAGAAGTCCAAGCGGAGACTGTACAGCCAGCACAAGTGAGGGAAAAAGAATAGGCAGTGACAGAATCTGAAAGCCTGATGGACTTTTTCAAATGGTGGGCTATATAATAAGAGACTGAGAAACAGGGAAGACAAGAGATGTAGAGACAGGAGCAGAATAGAAGAGAAGCAGCAGATAACAGAAGATATGCAACGACAGGCACAGCAATGGCTGGATGCCTTCCAAGCTATCAAAGGCAGAGGATCTGGCACAGATCCAAATGAGCAACAAAACACAATCAACTTAAAAGCCATTAAATTTGCAAAGTTGTGTCCCTCTGAGGATATCGAGGCATACCCGACAACTTTTGAAAGACTTGCCACAGCCTGCCAATGGCCAAAGCCGCAATGGACAATCAGACTGGTACCCTACCAGACAGGGAAAGCTCAGCTTGCCTGCAACAATATGGACACTGCACAGTCAGAAAACTATGACCTAGTGAAAAGCAAAATCCTGAAAAGGTATGACATCTCATGAGACCTACTGGCAGAGATTTTGATTTCTGAATAACAACTCAGTCGACAATCCTCAAGAAGCCTTCACCCGACTCAGAACTCCTGATAAAATGGCTCCAACCAGAGGGCAAAACAGTCCCACAGATAGACACATTTCTAGTGGAGCAATTCATCAACATACTGTCTACAGATGTGCAGCTTTGGGTGAAACAACATCAACCAGAAAGTGAGGAAAAGGCTGTTTCTTTGGCCGAGGACTACCAAATGGCCACACAAATGCCACAGCAGTGAGGTAACAGCCAAGCATCAGGAAGACCCACTTTTCCCCCCATTTAAACTTAAAGACTGATAAGAACTTTGGTGGGGATAAACAAATCGGTGCCCAAAGAAGTTATTTGCTATAACTGTAATAAGCCAGGTCATAATACAAGAAACTGCTGTAAGAAGAATGACACTGGAGCAGATTTGTCCTTGGCAAGTACTTAACAGAAGTGAAGGTGGGGGATAAGACTGTAAAGGGACTCATTGATTCAGGAAGCAGACAGACCCTAGTGCATATTGCAGTGCTGGGAAAAAACACTGTGCAAACAGACCAGGCACTAGTGTCATCTGCATCCACATGGACACAATATTATCCCACCACCCAAGTGACTGACCAATAAGGCTGTGACGCACCAAATGAAAGTGGGGGTAGTACCCAAGTTACCTGTACCCGTGATTATTGGAAATGACTGTCCAGGATTTACTGAGTTAATCTCAGAGGAACTAAACCCTGCAGTTTCAGCAGCAGTGGTAAAAAGAGCTCAAGCAAAGAAAATCTCAAACACAGGGGAAACTTTTTCTTTATGTAATTTTGATTCGGACTGGTCTGAGCACAGCTATAAGATCCGGAAATCCAGGAAAGAAAGTCAGTGCCTGAAGAAACTGTGGCAACAAATGACTGATGGACATAAGGGGTTAAAATATGAAAATGCTGAAACTAAACTGATCACTGATTGTGATTTTCTTTCAGAACAAGCCAACGGTGTTTCTCTCCAGGGTTATTTTAAGCAGCTAGAAGTGAAACCAAAGCAGGGCGGACCAAAGCTTAAAAAATGTAATGGATCACTGTACAGAGTTTGGGTCAAACCTCAGACACAGGAACGGACAGAATAATTGGTTATACCACAGAAGTATAGCACAGAGTTGTTACAGATAGCACGTGATAGCCCTATGGCTGGTCACTCAGAGGAATCGCACCCTTGCCAGATTGCAGTACAGATTTTGCTGACCTGGAATTCATGAAGACGTTGCTACCTATTGTAATTCCTGTGCTGAGTGTTAGAAAATAGCCCCAGTCACTACAAAAGACAAGGTGCCCCTACCTTTGATAGTGGTGTCTTTTCAGAGAATTGCAATGGATGTAGTTGGTCCTTTAGACAAAAGTAAAAAGGGCAATAGATTTATCCTGGTAGTATACAATTATGCTACTCGATACCCAGACAGTTCCAATGCGTACCATCACAGCATCAAAAGTGGCAGCAGAGCTTACAGAAATTTTCAGCAGAGTGGGTATAAAGTACAGTTATGTAAGAACTTACCGTAACAGTAGATCTTCGAGAGAGGCTCTTACAGTAGGTAATTACATATAGGACTGACGCCGGCCGGCGGCAGGACCCCACGGAAAAAATTTCTAGCTAGCAGTCCCTGGCGGACTGCCTCATCAGGTGACCCGCGCTATAAGACATCGTATAAAGGGGTGGTCACAGGCCGCCCCGCCCAGTTCTTTTCCCGCCACAGGCCTGAAGGCCCGGACAAGAGAGAAGAGATATTTCTCCTCAATGGAAAAGGAGCTGAAAAAGCCTAGGGGATGGAGGGCGGGAGGATACCATTGCACAGCCTCTCTCTCAAGATCTACTGTTACGGGTAAGTTCTACGAACTGTACTATCTTACTTCGAGAGGGCTTCCAGCAGGTAATTACATATAGGACAGAATCCCAAGCAGTCTGGAACAAATAAAAGGGCAACGGGAGGAGGAACCACCCAATAAAGGCAGTAAGAAAGCTTGCAAACCCTCAAGAAAGGAGGTCTCTGCAGATCACAACCCGAAGCCTGCCTCTATGGTGAGAGGCAATGTCCAAACTGTAATGTTTAGCAAATGTATGGACAGAAGTCCAAGTGGCAGCAGCATGATGTCTGCCGTAGACACGCTTAAAACAGGTCTAGAGGCGGTAACCCACAAGTGGAGGACTCTGACTTGACCCGAGGGTCTTCTTGTACTTGTTATAACAGAAAGTGATGCAATGGCTAACCATTTTGATAGGTATTGTTTAAAGACAGCATTGCCTTCTTTGTGAGCGAAAGAGATTTAACAACTGATCAGTCTTTCTGAGATCCTTCATCCTATCCGTAGTATCTCAGAATCCTGTGAACATCCATGGTATGGAGCAGGTATTCTTCTTGATTGAGTACCGCGTGAAGAAAGCAGGTAATTCAATAGACTGATTCAAGGCAGATTCTGCCACCACCTTCGAAGAAACTTAGATTCTGTAGAAGAACTACTTGTTCTTTGTGAAAAATCAAATAAGGGATTTTGCAATATGAGGGTCTGAGTTCGGAAATTCTAGTGACAGAAGTAATGGCCACCAAGAAGAGAGTCTTCCATTATAAATTTCAGTCATGGAAGCCGTAGGCTCAAAGGAGGAAGGGTAAGTTTCTCGAGAACAAAGTTTAAGTCCCAATGGAGTTGAGCCCGGACAGTGGCCCGAGATGGCTGGCCCCTCTGAGGAAAGTTTTGGATACCTCCAGCTGGGCAAATACCTTATCAGTGAAAGGGACATGGTAGGCTGAAATAGCCGCCATATGGACTTTCAAAGAGGAGTGACTGAGACCAAAGTCTAAAAGATGACGCATGTACTCAAGCAGAATGGTCACAGGGCAGAAAAAGGGCTCCACGTCCCTGGACGCAGCCCAGATAGAAAATCTTTTCCATTTCATGGCATAGAATCTCTGCCACCTTAGGAGAAACGCCAAAACGAGCTTGAGCTAGGTCTGCAGGAGCCATGCGTGAAGTTGAAGGGACTTGAGTCCCGGATGGACCAGGGTCCCCTGATCCTGGGTCAACAATCCTGGACATAAAGGAAGAGGAAGAGGAGGAACCTCTGAGTGTTGTTGCAGAAGAGAGAACCAGATTTGCCTGGGCCAGAAAGGAGCGATCAGAATCATTCTTGCTCCTTCTAAAGCAAGCTTCTGCAGCACACGAGGGACCAGAGGAACTGGGGGAAAGCATAGACGAATCTGTGCTTCCAGCTTAGAGACAGAACGTCGCTCCAGAAAGCACCTTGCTCTGGAGCGAGTGAGCAAAAGATTGGAAGCTTTGCGTTTTGGGAGGAAGCGAACAGGTCTATCTGAGGAGTCCTCCAAATCTGGAAGATGCTTTTTAGAACTTTTTCGTCCAATTCCCACTCGTGTGGAAGAGCCAACGAGCGACTTTGTCTGCCAGGACATTGTCGACTCCTGGAACATGGATCGCCGTGAGGTGAAGGTTGTGGAGTGTTGCCCAATCCCAGACCCTCATCGCTTCCCTGCACAGCGGGTAGGACAGAGTTCCTCCCTGCTTGTTGATGTACCACACCATGCACATGTTGTCCGTTTGGACAGCTAGGTGACCGGAAGGATGTATTGGTGAAGGGCTCTGAGCGCATACAGCACTGTCAAACTCGAGCACGCTGATGTGGAGAACCATTCCAACTTTGACAAAGGCCTTGGGTCTGTGAGGGCCCAGATGGGCTCCCAACCTTCGCCTGAAGCATCCATGGTCAGAGTCTGATCCGGGGAGGATGAAAAAGGGGACCCCGGAAGAGGTCTCCCTTGAACCATCCACCATTGCAAGTCTCTTACCATCGGCGAGGAGATCAGAACCAGATGATCTAGGTAGTCTACTCGTTGATCCCACTGAGATCAAAGAGTCCACTGAGAGATTCTCATGTGGAGGCGTGCACGCGGAACCGTCGGTATGGCCGCCGCCATAAGCCCCAGTAGACGGAGCACCGACCTCGCCGGGACCGTCATGTGTTCCGATAGGAGGGAAATATGTGACTGGAGGGAGGTCCTCCTGTCCGGAGGCAGAAAGGTCTTGCACAAAGTCGTGTCGAGAATTGCCCCGATGAACTGGAGCCTCTGAAGGATCCAGGTGAGACTTGAATGAGCTTGATAATACCCAGGCCAGTGAAACCTGCTGGGTGAGGGAGAGAAAGTGCAGGAGTTCTCCCTTGACAGGGCCGCCAGGCCAGTCGCCCAGGTAGGAAAACCTGAGTTCCTAAAGAAGCGAGGTGGGCCGCCACCACCGGCCAGGCATTTGGTAAAGACTTGGGGCCGAGGAAAGACCAAATGGGAGCGCCCGGAATTGGTAGTGACCCTCTGAACGCAACCTGAGGTACCTTCGTGCTAAGGGCTTAATGGGATGTGCAGGTACGCATCCTGCATATCCAGTGCACAAAGCCATTGACCCAGCCAAAGCAGGGGCAAAAGAGTTTGAAGGGAGAGCATCCTGAACCTCTTGTATTCCACAAATAGGTTCAGGGAGCTGAGATCGAAAATAGGTCTGAGATCTCCCGTCTTCCTTGGTACAAGCAAGAAGTGGGAATAGTACTCCGTCCCATAGAGGTGAGGAGGGACGGGCTCTATAGCCTGTTTCGCAAGGAGCGTCGTGATTTCTTCCCTGACCAAAGGAAGACGGTCCCTTGAGTAAGCGGAGTTCAGAGGGGGGGGTGACATGGAGGTTTCAGTAGAGTCCCCATGGAGTGCCCTCTGCTATGATCTGAAGCACCCATGAATCTGAGTTATCCTCTCCCAACCCAGAAGGTGGAGGAGAACCTCCTCCTACCAGTTCCTCCGGGCGCTGGAGAGGAAAGGAGTCAGGTGTGTGAGGCAGCCGCTGCAGCTGGGGCACCCGCTGCTTTTTGGGCGGCGTAGCCTGGGTAGCTGTGGGGCCCGGACAAGCGAAGTGACCCGGCCTTCCCTGAGGTTTCGCTGAGGCCGGCTGCATCTCACAAAGGGACGGGCCTGGGGGATGGGGACGGTCATTGAATCAACGGATTTAAGGGCCGCCCCTTCTTCTGCAATCAGTGATGATGTCCTTTGACATCACTACCGAAAAGCACAGAACTCCTGAAAGGTGCTTCTGGAAGGCTGACTCGCACCTCCGGACCAGATTCTGACACACGGAGTCACGCGCGTGATGTCAAGACTTCACGGGCGAATGCAGAGTCTTCAACTCTGGTGTCCATCGTGCTGTTGGTCGTCCTCAGAATGTGACGACTGGCCTAACGAGCAGAACAGAGCAGGTCGGCCAACTCCTGCTTGACTTGAGAGTCAGGCAAAGAGTCGATCTTGGATTCCGCCTGGGTAAGGACGGCCTTCTGGTAATCCCCCATATGTGCTACATAGTCCAGGGCCCTAATCCTCAGTGTGGAAGAAGCGTAGAGCTTCCTTCCATACTAATCCAGAAGGAGAGATTCCTTATCCGGGGGAGACAAGCTCATGTGTTTTGGGTGTGCTGACTGGCCTTGAGCGGCGCTAATCACAATAGAGTCTGCACGGGGGTGAGAGTCTAAAAAGTCTACACCCTCCGGAACCTGGTATAGCCTGTTCGACTTCCTGGGACGGGGCCAAAGTTTCGACGGGTTGCTTCTAAATAGTGGAAACAAGGTGGGCTGGAGGCTCGACTCCAAGGGTGGCACTAAGGTAGGAGCCGAAGGGGCAAGTCCAGATGTCTTCGCAGTTTTACCCATTGAGGTTCTGGTTCCAAGGAATGCCACTGATGGACTTCCTGGATCTTCCTGAGCAACCTGAAGGAAGGTCTCCTCCGGAGGAGACTTCCGAGGAGTCCTCGGCCGGGCTTGACGGAGACGGCTCGTGCCTTTCTCGGAACATCTATAGGAAGCGTCCGAGGAGTCCCGAGAGAAGGGGAGGAAGAATCTGAAGCAGAGTAAGACTCTCTAACTTGTCTAGGGGAGGAACGGGTTCCCTTGGGAGGATCCCAGAACACGTGTCTTGCCCCTCTCTGGATCCCGAGGGCAAAACTGGAATCCAGAGGAGGAGAGGAGAGTGCCGCTAGGGCGACGGGAGCCGGGGTGGCACCGCCGAAGACAGCTTTTTGATTTCGGTGAGCTGAGCCTTGGCCTCAGCCCACCAAGAGGCAAGAGTCTCCTGAAGATCCACCGGCGGCCTAGGGGGCGGTGGAGGAGGAGGAGGAGGGAGATAGTTGTACGGAGGAAATCCGTAGGGAGAGTATCCGTAACCTGGCTGCGGATATACCGGAGTCTGGTACTGTGGCGAAGGAGTCGGCACCGGGTACGGTGGCGCAGGATACTGCTAACCTGGGAAGACCGCGAGGATATAACGGGCGGATACCCAGGCACTGGAGGAGCTGCCGGAGCAGACGCCCATCCGGCACGGGGGCAGATCACCCGGGATAGGGCCCATGGGGTGGAGGACCCAAGGAAGAGGAAAATCTCCCGCCGTGAAGCGTGAGGCCGGGTGTCAGAACCGGCATGGCGGGGTCAAGGCCGAGGAGCCAGATCCAGTTCTTCAGTAAGAGGATCGACGGTAGCCCAGGGTCTCAGTCCGGCCCGGGACGGAGGGGAAAATCCCTGGGGTCAGGCAGTGGGGACTGGGGTTTCTGACGGGCAGCTCGGCTGGAGCCTGGTGTCGGCTAGATACGGCAGGGTCCGCCATAGGCTCAGAGGTGGCCCGGCGACGCCGGAGGAGCCGCGGTGGCTTATGGGGTCAATCCCGGCGGACACCAAAGGAGCCGGGCGTCCGGTCGGGGTCCCTCGTCGGAGGCGGGCCGAGGATGAGAGGAGGCCCGTCCAGGGAGACATTGCCGCGCGCCGCCCGGGCGGTCGAAAGCGCCTGAAGCGTTTTCCCAGCGAGATGGGCCAGAGGAGCCGACGTCCGGCTTAAGAGAGGTGCCCGCACCAGTAGGCCGCAGGCCTGCAGTGGTACTGGGGCTGGAGTCTCCTTTTGCCTGGAGACGTCCGGCGGGCGCGAACGCGAACCCGGCGGGCGCGAACGCCGAACCCGGCGGGCGCGAACGCCAACCCGCTGGGCGGACTGCACGCTTCCTCCATAGCTCTGGAGGGCTGCCGCTCGGCCAGTCCCCTGGAGGATAAAGAAACGGCGCGCGATTCGGCCGGAGTCGCGGAAGAGGAGGCCTTCTCGGTGCCTTTCCTTGTCCCACTTCTTATGCCCTTCAGGGGAAGTCGATGCCTGCCGAAGTTCTCTCAACTCTTTCTCCATTGCAGACATCTTCTTTTTGAGGAGATGGGCTTCGAGGGACTGCTGGCATCGTCTGCAGGTGGCTGCGTTGAATCGGAGGCAGTGCGGACACTTGTCGACTGCGTGGTCGGGGCCTAGGCAGAAAGAGTGACAGTCTTTGTGAGGCAGCTGGGCGCCGCACGAGTCGCACTTATTCTTTGACGGGGACGACATATACTGATGTTCACCTGACGAAAGAAGAATAAAATTCTATACTGAAAACTATTCGAAAAAAACAATGAAGTAACAGGACTGAGCGATACGAACTTAACCGCGAGGCGCTGCACAAGCTGACGGCGGGAAAGAACTGGGAGGCGGGCGTCCGGGATCGCCTTTATACCCGACGCTATGGACGCCAGTCACCTGACGTGGGGTGGTCCATTTGGGGACTGCTAGCTAGAAATTTTTTCCATGGGGCCTCCTGCCGGATGGCGTCAGTCCTATATGTAATTACCTACTGCAAGAGCCCTCTCGAAGTAAGATCTAAAATTATTACTGATCAGGGTAGTAATTTTGGTGCTGCATTACTCAAGGAGTTGTACAGCCTACTAGGTATCACTGCCATAAAAACCTCCCCCCATCACCCTCAGACAGACTGTCTTGTTGAGCGTTTCAACCAAACCCTAAAATGCATGTTAAAAAGGTTTGTAAAAGTGGAAGGGAAAGACTGGGGCCAATACTTGCCTTACCTACTTTTTGCTTACAGAGAAGTGCCACAGGCATCAACAGGTTTTCACCATTTGAAATGCTATATGGTAGGCAGCCAAGAGGGCTACTGGATGTGATAAAAGAAACGTGAGAAGATAACCCCACTCAGAAATAATCTATAATGTCTTATATGTGTGCCCTGAGAAAGAATCTGGCAAAACATGTTGAAATTGCCCATAGTAATTGGGAAGAGGCCCAAAACCAGCAGAAGGTATAGTATGACCATGGGGGTAAAAGAAAATATTTTTGAGCCAGTTGAAAAGATCTTGCTACTGTTACCCACAACAGAAAATAAACTGTTAATGAAGTGGCAAGGACCTTAGCGTGCTTAGACATACTGGCACCATTAACTACGAGACTGAGACCCCGACTGGAAAAATCCTAAGATATACCATGCTAACCTCAAGAAATGGGTTGAAAACATGCCAAAAGCTGCTTTGCTAGTGTTACCAGAAACTGATAAGATATTGATGTAACTTATGACAGACTGGAACAAACTACTGATGCTGTAAAGGTGAATGTTTCCTTAACCTCGTAACAAATTGCAGGGAACCAGGCCGAGCAAAAGGGGTCAAGCATGTAATAGTGCCAAGGAATGCTTGCCCTATTAGGCAAAAAACGTACAAGTTACCAGAGGAGTTAAGAGCGGACATAGTTAAGGAAATGAAATAAAATAAAAGAATTGGGTATCAGAGAGGTGTTGGAGTGCTTGGTCATCTCCATTGGTAACTGTAAACAAAAAAGAAAGGGGGTGTTAGACTCTGCCTTGATTTTAGGAAACTTGATCAACTGTCAGAATTTGACTGTTATCCTGTGCCCAGAATAGATGATTTGGTGGACAGACTGGGAAGTGCAAAGTATATTCGTACCCTCGATCTCCCCAAGGGTTACTGGCAAATACCTTTAACTAAATAATCCAGTGGCAAAACTGCATTTGCCACTCCTGTTGAATTCTGTCAGTTCACCATGTCATTTGGTTTACATGGTGCGCCGGCTACATTCCAGCGGTTGTGACAGGGTGACCCCTGTCAGGCGTGGGTGCCCCAGTAGAAAGACCAGGGACCCTTGCCATACCCCCCACCCCATAAACTGCTCTAGTGCAAATGGGGAAGTGCCAAAAGTATTTGAAGTACTTGAAATGTGCGGGTCTGATGTAAAAAATGTACCATTAGGTGTTGGTACAGGCAAAATTAATGGCAGTACATTTTAGTATAAAGTGATAATGTGTAGTAAAAACATGTATGCCACTGGACAAACTGAAGTGGTGAAGCTATAAAATAAAGTGCAAGGTACCCTTTTAAAATGAGGTATATATTAGCATAAAGAAAAGGGTGCCATTAGTGCATTAAAAAGGTTTTGTTAAATATGTATTAACGTGCATAAGGTGCCTTATGACATTAAAAATTAGGAAAGTGCTGCTTACTACCCAATACTAGAAAGAATATGCATTTGGTATACAGGGCCGCCACAAGGACTTATACAGACTGCAGTCGCTTTCTTTGAGACTACAAACCCTGTTGGTTAATGAAATAGCAATAGGAGGACAGAACTGTCATATACATAGCCAAAAGAGGTTGAAGCCTTATATAGTATATATTCTTAAGGTTAGCAGCCTGTTTGTGATGGTATTACTGCCATTAAGGCCTGTGAGTACTGTGGTAAACATTTTAGGAATGTCAAATACAGATGCATTTTAAGGTTATATACTCTCTAGCAGTCTGCTTATAAAGCTCTTTGGGACTCAGTTTGCTGCCTGTTAACAAGCTGTATCCAGGCATATAGCAAGAAATAAATGTAAATAACCAAAAGGGAATCATACCAGAGTTCATCCCCCCCAAAGCATTTTTATTTTGCTCCTTTTCCCTGTTCTATAGTGCATTCAGTGTTTTTATAAAAAGGAGAGCCTAGCACTTTATGTGGCTCTTGAGTAATTATAGTAAGCCTCACTTACCCGGCCTAGAAGCTGTTGCAGCCCCCTGCTGAGACTGTAAGTTCCTAGTTCAGTATCTGTTTCTGTAAATATTTAATTTTCTCATCTTTTATGAAAACAAATAAAATGTTAAATATTTTTTATGCACCAAATTGTCTGTGTCTGATGCTTTGAAATCCCAAAACCCTATGACATACGGTGGCAATGGCGGGATACTGGCTAGATGTTTAAGTATCTGGGAAATTCTAGCCAGGTGGTACCAGCCTTGGTTCTATTCAGGGAAACCAGGCAGCGGTGCATGGTGCCAGACAGAAGGACGAGAATCAATGGCTGTGGTGACCTGGGCGAGGCACCAGAGATGGAGGATCAAATGGCTCACCTGATGCGACTGGTCCACTGGTTAAGTGGCAGATGGATAGAGGCAGACCGTCGCTGGAAGGATGCAGATTGCACATGTCAGGAGTTGTTCAAGGGGAGCGATACGGAGCAGGCCAGAGAGGAATACAACGGAGAGGATCCATGGGCTCTGGATGACTGTGGAACCCCTAAGGGAGTGGTCAGAGATGGAAACACCCAACCTGCTTTAACTTCCAGGGATGTACTGGATTGAGGACGGTGGAGCAGTGACAAAGAAGTCCCCAGGTAAAACTGTATAGACTTTATGCCTTCTGGGATGAAATCTACCCTCAGATGCAAGCATCTGTGCCTACACACTCAACTGAGCTTTATGTATGCTGCTGGGTACAACAGTGTTCTTTGTTGGAATTTGCTTGACTAACCATTATTTTCTAAATTTCTGTGCAAACTGCTAATCATTTTATGTGTTGAAAATAAAATAAATGCCACCTGGTATTTTTTATGCACTATAAATGTCTACCTGAATTTATTATCCTGAAATCTCAGCCCCCCCTACAACGGTACATGGATGTAATTTTATCACTTCACACTGGTTATAGTGCTGCATACCTGGATGTCGTCATGGTGTACAGTCAGACTGGAAAAGCCACCTGGAATACCTACGAGCAGTTATCCAAGCTATGAAAAATGCAGGTTTGACTATTAATCCTACCAAATGTGTAACGAGCATGCAAGAAACTAGATATTTGGGCTATGTGTTGGGAAATGGAGAAGTTAAGCCAGAGATTTCTAAAATAGAAGCTGTAGCTAACAGCCCTGTCCCTAAAACAAAGAAACATATCAGGTAATTTTTAGGGCTGGCTGACTATCAGAGATTTGTTCCCAACTTTGCTAAGTTAGCTACTCCTCTCCTCACTGAACTCACGAATAAACAGTACCCAAATAATGCGAAATGGACCCCCGAGTGTGATGAAGCTTTTCAAGCCATTAAGGCCGCATTATGTTCAGACCCAGTTTTAAGAAGCCCAGACTTTAAGAAACCATTTTTGTTACAAACAGATGCATCAGAGGTAGACCTAGTGCAGTACTGAGCCAAAATATATATATGGGAAGGAAAGTACAGTTACGTAAGAACTTACCGTAACAGTAGATGTTCGAGAACAGCTCTTGCAACAGGTTACACCATTAGGACTGAAGCAGTCAGGCGTCAGGACCCCATGGAAATTTTCTAGCTTGCAGTCTTCAGCGGGGACTGCCTCCGACGTCAGTCCCGCCCCCGACGTCAGGCGCAGTACATAAGGAGGCAGTCCCGCCACAATCCTCAGTTCTCCCGCCACAGACTCCCGGCCGCTGGATGACATCAGAAGAGGAGACAGAGGATCCGCCACCAGATGGCCAAGACTAAAAACAGAACATCCCCTCCCACAAGCTGGATGTTTGGCTATGACCTACCTCCACAAGAAGGGGTTTGGTGAGCGGGACAGTACCTGCTGCAAGAGCTGTTCTCGAAGATCGACTGTTACAGTAAGTTCTTACATAACTGTACTATCTTACTTCGAGATACAGCTCTTGCAGCAGGTTATACCTTTAGGACTGATTTCCAAGCAATAGTGGCAATCTTACACCACAGGGAGGAGGAAAGGTAGAAGTCTCAATACAACTCGAAGCCTAGGACAGAAGTCCCTAGCGACTGCTAGGGCCGAACCCCTGCTCTTCGCCTCGATGCAATGTCCAGGCTGTAATGCCTGATAAAGGTATGCACAGAGCTCCAAGTAGCTGCAGCACAAATAGCTGAGGTGGAGACGTTCTTTAACGCCGCAAAGGAAGTGGCCAACCCTCTCGTGGAATGACCCTTGACCACGCCCAGTAAGGGTTTATTGCGCTTATAACAGAAAGTGATGCACTGGATAAGCCACCTCGAGAGAGACTGTTTAGAGACAGGAGCTCCTTTCATTCTGAAAGCAAAGGAGACAAAAAGTTGATCCGCCTTTCAAAACTGTTTGGTTCTGGTCAGATAATATCTGAGGCACCGATGAACGTCGAGGGTATGCAAAAGGGCTTCTCCTCGGTTAGTTTACCTTGGGAAGTACACTGGTAAATCAATATCCTGGTTAAGGGTGAGGGCTGAAACTTTGGGTTTGTCCTCAGGGATACCCTGTCCTGATGGAAAACTAAATAAGGCTCTTTGCACATTAGTGCATGCAATTCGGAGATCCGTCTCGCCGAAGTAACTGCAACTAAAGAGAACGTTTTCCATGACAGAAAAAACATAGCTCGCAATCCGCAGCTGGTTCAAAAGGTGGCAACGCAAGCTGCTCCAGGACAAAGGGTAAGTCCCAAGGACGAATCGGATCCTTGATGGGCAGCCTAAGGTGGAGGACCCCCCTTAAAAAGGCACGAGTAGTGTCCAACTGGGCCACCGTCCAATGGCCTACGGGGGCATGGTAAGCCGAAATTGCACAAAGGTGCACTTTAATCAAGGAGTAAGCTAGTCCGAAATGAAAAAAAGCAGGTAATCCAGAACCAGCTTTTCGGGACATTCTAACAGCGAGAAACTGCACGCTTGAGCCCACAAACAGAATCTACACCATTTCATGGCATACGTTGCGTGGGTTGCTGGTTTTCTGGCGGCAGAGAGCACATCTGCCACTTCTTGTGAGACCCCATATCGCATCATGGCTGTGTCTCTAGGAGCCAAGCGTGCAGGTTCAAGGAGCATAGGTCCGGATGAACCAATGAACCCGCCTCCTGAGACAACAGATGGGAGCTGATTGGTAAAGGAACTGGAAGTTCCCGGGACAGCTGATGCAGAAGAGGGAACCAAATTTGCCTGGGCCAAAAAGGCACGATCAAAATAAGCGTCACCTGCTCCCGGCGAAGTTTCAAGAGAACTATCTGGATCAACAGGAAAGGAGGGAAGGCATAGAGGAATCTCCCCACCCAGGAGAGGGACAACGTGTCTTGCCAGAAAACACCAGGCCCTGGATCTAGCGAGCAAAAATTGGGCAGTTTTGCGTTGAATGGGGATGTGAAAAGGTCCAACTCTGGAGTGCACCATCTGTGAAACAGATCCTCTGCCACCTCCTACAGAAGTTCCCACTCGTGGACTCTGGCTTGAGAGCGACTCAGGCTGTCTGCGATGGTGTTGTCCACTCCCGGGACGTGTACTGCCTCTAGGTTTGTGTTGCGTTGCAATACCCACTCCCACGCTCTCATGGCCTCCCTGCAAAGCGGGTAGGAGTGAGTGCCTCCTTGTTTGTTGAGGTAATACATCACCGCGGTATTGTCTGTAACAGGAGTGTACCTAGTTGAATCTCCGACTGGAAGGCCTGCAGAGCGTAAAGAACTGCCCTCATTTCCAAAATGTTGATGTGGAGATGAGATTCCTGTGATGTCCAAAGGCCCCGAGACCACACCCCGTCTAGGTGTGCTCCCCACCCGAGCCCTGAAGCGTCTGTGGAGAGAGTCACTGTCGGAGACGGCGCTGTGAAGGGAACCCCCACAGAGAGGTTCCCCGGACTTAGCCACCATTGCCAATCCCAAATTATGGCATTCATGATTTGGACTGGTTGCTGCAGATGGTCTTGCCTTTGGTCCCATTGCACCCTTAGCATCTACTGGGTTACCCGCATGTGGAGACATGCCAGCGGGACTGTTGCAATGGCCGCAGCCATGTGTCCGAGCAGGCGAAGGACCAATCTGGCTGGGACAGTCTTCCTCACCAAGTCCCTGATGAGGTATCTGATGTGTTCCGCTCTGTCTAAGGGAAGAAAGGCTCTCCCCTCTGATGGTATTCAGGACTGCTCCTATAAACTGCAGTTTCTGGGACTGTACCAGGAGTGACTTCTCGTAGTTGAGGATACCCAGTGATTGAAAAAGGGACTGGGTGTCGTGAATGGCCGTCACCAGTGACTCCCTTGAGGGTGCCATGAGAAGCCAGTCGTCCAGGTACGGGAACACATAGTGGCCTTGTCTCCTCAGAGACGCCGCTACGACTGCCATGCACTTCGAAAAAACGCAAGGTGCCAATGACAGCCCGAAGGGGAGAGCTCGGAACCGATAATGGTGGCTCTGAAACTCAAAGCACAGGAACCTCCTGTGCACTTGAGCAATTGGAATGTGCAGGTAGGCGTCCTGCATGTCCAAAGACGCTTCAACGTGGGAATTATGCCCGGGAGGGTCACAATGAGGAAACGTTTGTAAACGACAGACAGGTTGAGGTGCTGAGGTCCAGGATTGTTGGACGGAGGTCCCCTGTTTTTTTTGGAACCAGGAAGAAGTGAGAATAATACCCTAGTCTCCTCTGGTTCTCTGGAACGTGCTCTAAGGCTTCTTCTTCCAGAAGTGAGCATCTCCTGCTGTATGAGCAGGGCATGCTGACCTGAGTAGCGGGAAAGCAGGGGCGGTCTTGTAGGTGGGCTGCCTACAAATTCTATATAATGGCCTTTTTTGACCAGTTGCAGCACCCACCTGTTGGTGGTGACAGAGCCACTCTGGCAGGTGATGTGCGATGCGACCCCCCCGACCTTCACTTCCCGTTGATCCTGAGGAGGGGTGGGGGCCGGGAAGGAGTCATGCTGTGGCAGCGTTCGATCCCGCAGGCTGGGCAGACTTTGCAATTCGTTGGCCTCCGCCTGGGGATGACTTGGCCTGGACTTTTCGGGTAAAAGTGCCCCTCTGCTGTTGGCCGGAACGTGATTGTTGCCTTTGCATCTGGCCACAAAAGCGACTCTGGTTCCTACGAAAGGAACTGGGCCGAGACCTGTACATGGCCTGGACAGATCTGACTGCCTTCCCTGCGTCCTGAAGTTTGGTGATCACCTTCTCGGAGGCTTCACCAAATAGGATCTCACCGTTGTAAGGGACGTCTAAGATGTTCTTCTGGACGTCCAGGGTAAAACCGGGGACACAGATCCAAGAGTGTCTCCGGAGACACATGCCTAAGGCTGCAGCTCTGACAGAAAGGTCCGTAGAGTCGTATATAAAGAGGGATCATCTGGAGGAGACCTGGGTAGGTCGTGTGGGTCTGGAGAGGGAATGCTGATGGGAGAAGGAGATCTGGAGCACCCTGAGGTGTCAGATCTCGAATCCTCCGCAGACGTGGTGTACCAGCGTCGTCTGGGTCTCTTAGGGCTAGGTGATCCTGAAGTGGATCTACAGGGAGGTCTTCTATCTGAGGATCTGCCCCTAGGAGGTGGAGTTCGCTCCTTGGGGTTGGTGACCGTCCTACGGGCCCAATGGGCAGAGGAGGGGGCGTAGGAGGTGAAGGAGTGGGTGGAGGAGGAGCTGGAGTAGGAGGAGGGTGTGTGGCGACCACATCCTTCCTGATGGTGTCCCACCAGAAGGCAAAGTTCCTTTACCTCTGCCAAATTCAAGCCCGATGATGGGCCGGGCGCCGGTGGCCTGTCGCCGAGGTCGGGTCCCCGGGGGTCTCCCGCTCTGGGGAAGGTTCCCATGGGAGCCCAACGACTCTGGTGTCGCCCGCCTGGTCCTCGGGTTGAGTGGTATCCTCCTCCGATGATTCCTTCTGACCGACGTCAGCCGGCAACCGTGGTGCAGTCCTCCTCTCTGGGGTAGCAGACGTCGGTCCCCAGGCCGACGTCCTCGGAGGCAAACGCCTGGCCGGCGACGGGTGTCTTGCTGTCGCCGGCTCCTGGGAGCACCGGTGATGCTTGGCCGACGTCGGGTGGGCCAACGTCGGGTCTGGCGTTCGTTTTAGAGACGTCAGGTCCTTAGTCTTACGAGGGACTGGGTCCGACCCACGCGGAGGCTGGGAAACCGACCTGGTGTCGGAGTCCCGGCGGCAGGAGGAAGATTTGTGGCGCTCCCCAGACTTAGACGAGGCCTTAGATGGAGTGGACGAAGCTGACGGCCTGGAAGTCTTGAGGGGCTGCAGAGAGGAGGAGCCGCTGGAGGATCTGACCTGAACCAGGGGAGGCTGAGATTGAGCCCTGGAAGGAGAGCAGTCTGACTGTGAGCCGGAGCTTTGGGAGTCCGGGGCCCTCGTCGGGCACCTGGGCCTTTCCTTCTTCCAGTGTTTCTCCCAGTGTTTGTGGGTCTTCCCTTACAACTCCCCCCCTGGAGGAAGGTTCCCTATCCATGGTTTTCAGTTTCTCTTCTAAGAGAAATGCTTGAAGGGCCTTCTGGCAGCGGATCCTGGTGCGACTGTTAAAGCCCTGGCAGAAGGAGCAGGCCTTGGTGTCGTGTTCTGGGCCTAGACAACGCACGCAGACTGAGTGAGGATCCTCGAAGGGGATCCGTTTGCCGCAGGTGCACTTCAATTGGTGACCTTCCAGAGAAGTGTTTGGAGAGGACATCAGATGAATCCAAATCTGTGTAAGAAAAGAGAGAACGTCATAGTTCTAAGTTCGTCGTACACTAGAAAGTGACAGAGGCCGATGCTTGCGATGTCGATGGCGGGAAAAGAACTGGGGATTGTGGGGGGACTGCCTCCTTATGTAGTATGCCTGACGTCGGGGGCAGGACTGACGGAGGCGGTCCCCGCTGAAGACTGCTAGCTAGAAAATTTCCGTGGGGTCCTGACGCCTTCAGTCCTAATGGTGTAACCTGCTGCAAGAGCTGTATCTCGAAGTAAGATCATCCTATTCTGTACATAAGTAGGAAATTGCATGACAGAGAGAAAAGGTACTCCACCATTGAAAAGGAATATGTCAATCAATCAAAGTCTTAATTTAACCAGGCGATCACCATTGAGCAAGCTCATTTTCAAGGTAGACCTGGGTTTAACAAGGGACAATATACATGGGATGCAACACACAAGAAAATAGTAATACAAATAAAGTGAGATACAGTAATACAAAGTATCAGCAGGTAGCATTGACAGTAGTATATGTTTGTAACAGAAAATACAGCTAGTTTTTTGGTAGGACAATTTTTCATAAAAGTAAAGAAATATACATATCAGGTGCACTGAACACAAATAAAACCTAATATAAAAAGATATACAGTGATATGGTATGGAGAATTTAGAGCTGGAACCAGGGTCAAAGGAATGTGGAAGGGACATATATGGGGGTAGAAAAAGGGAAGAGGGAAGTGTCGATTATAGATGTGATCAGTCTTAACAGTAGTAATGAGAGTGTGCTTGGACTTACAGGAGTCACTATTTAGGGTAGACAAGCACAGGACTCCTTATTGTGATGTAGATAGAGAGATTTAAAAGCTGCTAGGCTGATGGGGTGAGTTAATTTCAAAGTTTAGCAGCAAAGTGGGCCATGTAGTCCCTTCAGTTTTATTTGCTAGGAACAGACTTTGTACTTAATAACAGATTACAATCCTCTCTCTGTTGGCTTAACCAAATGAAAGATAAAATTTACAGAATCATAAGGTGGTACCTGGCACTGCAGCCATTTAAATTCAAGGTGATACACAAATCTGGTAAAGAGAATAGCAATGTTGATTTTCTGTCAAGATATGGATTAGCAATTGAGGGTTCTGAAGTTGGAAAACAAATGTATGAGTTTAAACTTTACTGTTTGCTGTACTGTTATAGAAAAGGATACTGCACATGTGCTTAATTTCTGAAAATAAGTACAGAATTAATAGAAAGTTTTGCAAACCTGTTTGCTAAAACAGATTCCCTTGTTTGTGTATGTGACAGGGTTTAATAGGACCCTTTCCCAGTTGTTATGGAGAGTCTGAATGCAGGGATCGGATCTGTTCTTTCCTTTACAGTCTCTTGTCTGTCTGGTTGCACAACCGGGTTCTCTCGTGAGACCTAGGATTATCACTCAGACTGTCTCGCAGTTCTTTGCCTCTCACTGTCTCTCAGTTTTCCCTTGCATAGCTGGTGGTATAAAAATATATGCAAATTATGTGGAAATGTAACCAATATTGGGATCCCTTTGTTTAGAAATTATATAGTGTTACTGTTGAAATGTATATAATTGTAGTTTGAGAGGATTACAAAGCAATTTGGAACTCAAGGGGTTAACCTGAAAAGCAGTATTTTAAACCCTATTTCAGAAGCCAAGGAGAAGGGGCCTCAATTCTGGGACATTGTGTTCTAGCTGTACTTGCCTGAAATATACAACATTTTAGAAAACAAAGGATGCTTGTTAAGGAGGGGGATTGCAAAGACTTGAGAGCTGCAATGTTTTGAGCCATAGAGACTGAAGGAAAACTGAGATGGATCTTCTCTGTTTACTCTGCCTTTGTAAATAGTTATTCTGAACAAGCTTTATGGTATTGCTAGTACTAATACAGTTTTTGCGAATTCTACAACTGCTCCTGGTTTTTCCTATCCTTCCTGATCTGTGCTTCAGTGACACCATGTTGTCTTGGATCCTGTGCCCCTATGGATTCCAGGTGTTGCACTATCCTTTCCTTAACGAGTGCCTCCACAATCTTGCCCGCTACTGAGGCAAGACTGACTGGTCTGTAGTTCCCTGCCTTCTCCCTGCTGCCACTCTTGTGGAGCAGGATCTCATGAGCCCTTCTCCAGTCTTCTGCGACCTCTCCTGTGCTCAGACTCACTAAACAGTTCTGATAATGGCTCTGCTAGTTCCACCCTTAGCTCCTTTAGTACCTTGGGATGTATGCCATCAGGTCCCATTGCCTTGTCCACCCTGAGATTATTGAGCTCTTGTAGGACCATCTCTTTTGTGAAGGGACTTGTGCACATTGTGTGTCCATAGTGCTGAGCTGTGGGCCATGCCTATCTTCTCTTCAGTAAATACTGAGCAGAAGTATCTATTTAGGATAGATGCTTTCCTTCGTCCTCCTCCATACAGTCCCCCTCATCCCCTTTCATTTTAGCAATACCCGCTCTGGACTTTCTCCTTTCACTAATATATCTATAGAAAGTCTTGTCACCTTTTACCGTTCATGCTAGTGTTTCCTCAGTTTGGGCTTTTGCCTGCCTTACTGCTTTCCCCGCTTCCCTTAGGGAAGTTTGGTATGCATCCCCATCTTCGTCCCACTGCATTCCCTTATATTTACAGAAGGACAACCTTTTGGCTCCCATCTTTTCTGCTACTGTTTTTTCAGAACCAAAGTTTTTTCCTCCTTTTGCTCTTGCTTTTCTCCACCAACACAACGAGATGTTGCTTCAAGTATTGCATCCTTAATGCTTGCCTACTTAATCTGTACACCCTCACCTGTATTTCATCTTGCCAGGGCTAGCTCAACTCTGTTGGCCATCTTATCAAAGTCGGCTCCTCTGAAGTCCCATATTTTTCCTTGTATTGTGAGGATTTAGTTCTAGTGGCCAAATTGAACCATACTATGTGATGGTCACTGGCCCCCAGGTGACCTACTTGGAAATCTGTGATCCTTTCCCCATTAGTCAGTACTAGATCCATGATAGCGCTGTCTCTTGTGGGTTGTTGTACCAATTGTTTGAGGCCCTCCTCTGCAGCGAATCCACTGTGCGTCTCATTCTGGTGGATGTTCCTGCTGGTATGACCAATCTGTATATGGAATGTTGAAGTCTCCCATTAGCAGAACCTCCCCTTTAGCTGTCAAGTTTGTATATCTTCTAACAGTAATGTGTCTATGTCCGCCCCCCTGGTCTGGAGGCCTGTAGACAACTCCAGTTCGTATGGTTGCCCCAGTTCCTGTTTCCAGGGTGACCCACAGTTCTTTTGCCTCCTTATGTGTCTTCTGAAATTTTGTAGCTTTGATATTTTCATTGACAAAGGGCCACTCCCCTCCCCCCCACCACCTTTGGCACCTCCATCTCTTCTAAACAGTACATAGCTGGGTACTGAAGTCTCCAAACAGGGCTCAAAATACAGGCTTTCCAAATTTCCGTGGAAAAGTACATCTCCAGATGGAAATGTGACCACATTTCTGTCTAGAAATACATTTCCCCGATCCACGTCTGGCAACTCCTTCAGCAAGCCACTCCTGTAAACTACAAACACCACAACTCCTGGTGTGCTGTGCTGCTACTCGAATGCCCTTTAAAAAAAATCAGTGTCACCTGCTTTGGGGGAATCAATCCCGCCTCCCCTGAAAGATATTAGTCTCCAAGTCCTCAAAGGTTCTTTCAGGGGAGGTAGAATCAACCCCGGAGGTGGGTGAATGATTTTGTTTGTAATCAGCCATTCGAGTAGCAGCACTGCACACCAGGCGAAATCTTGTTTGTAGTTTACAGGAGTGACTTGCTAAAGGAGTAGTCAGACATGGATCATGGAGTGACATCCTGGAGAAGGCGACATAAGTAAATTATGTTAGTGATGTGTCTGATGGCGGGAGGCAGAAGTCGGTCACTGGAGCAGCAGAGGCAGAAGTCAGTCACTAGAGCAGAGAAGGTTTGTGGCTCCAAGAAGTGCACTGAATGAGAAAACAGTCATGGGAAAAAGTACACAGCAGGAGTAACAAATGGTTTCTCTGCTAGTAGTATAATAGGGAGGCTGAAACAGCAGTGAAAAAGCAATAAAATAAAGGAAAGTTAGTGTAGGATGGAATGGGTAAAAAGGCAGTCATCCAAAGGGCAGCAGAAGGCAAGATAAAAGACTAAGGCAATAAGGTTACCAGAATCTGTCAGGATGAAATAGTACAGTATGAAAGTTGATGAGAGATTTGAAGTAAAGATCAGGAGCAAAAAAGACGACACAGGGCCCGGTGGCGCTGAGGATTGAGGCACTGGACGTCACACCACGCCAGCGACCCAGGTTCGGTAGCGGACTCAAGATGCCGGGGGTCAGGCGGGGTGGGGGACAGGCTGGAGCGTCCGACGACAGCTCACCTTCTCCGGTGAGAGAGATTGGGTTTATCCCGGTGTGCGCCGACTCCTGGTGGAAGCTGGGGCATGCCGGCACATAGACACCTCTGAGGTCAGGTTGGTCACGGGCAGAGGTCTGTGGACCAATCAACTCTGGAATGGCATCATTGGGAGGCAGAAGCAGAGGACATCAGCATTCACGCCTGACATCAGGGCATGCAGCTTCCACACAAAAAGTGGAGGAAAACTCACCCAGCGGAGCCAGGAAGACGGAGCGCCAACCAAGTCCTGATGTGCCGCCAAGCCACCACTGCCCGGGGACCTGACATGATTTAAAGATTCGGGGGTTTGGTCCCCTCCGTCCCCACCCAGTGGGTAAACAGAGGCAGGATGGAGGGATCCAGACAGCAGGTGAGCTGGTGGCAAGGAGAATGTTCATGGGCAGCTCCTGATGCGGCGGCTCAGTTGGGACAGTAGGAGGGAAAAATAGAGATTCAGGGAGAAAGTACTAATTCCCAAGTATTATCTGATCCTTTCATGCAAATGAGGAAGTGAAACAAAGTCCCCTGGAAATGTAAATGGTCAGATTCACATTTCCAGTAGAAATTTAATCTCAACCTTGTTATTTCTAGCCCTGCCCAAGTGTGGTTACTGGTGAACCATGTCTCAATCAGCTAGTGTCATTGTTGCCTCCAGGTCTAGGATCTTGTTTCCCAGACTGCAGGCATTTGTGTACATGATTTTCCACTGGGCAGATTTTGGTGCGTTAGTTGTTGCGTGAGGTCCGGCATTTCCCCTGTGCTTCGTATGGGGAGATGGACCTTTTTCCTTACCTGGTGATGCAAATTGACTACAAACATGCTAAACTCCTGTTTGATCACTAGCTGAGGGGGAGGGGTGTTCTTCCCGTTCAATGTATCCGGTGCTGCACCCCTCTGCCCATTTGCTAGTTTATTCTGCAAAGATATCAAACTTCTACCCCGATGCACCAGACTCCCTCCCTCCTTAGTCAGATGCAGTCCATCGAATTTAAAGAACTTTCACTTCCAAAACTGTTGCCAGTTACAAATTTGTGTCCTTTTTCCTGGCACCAGCCCTTGAGCCAAACGTTTAGCTCTCCTATCCCCTTCTCGGACCTTCGGTCCGTCTGCCTCCCTCTCCCAGACCGGCAGGATCTAAGAAGGAGATGCCAGACAAAATGGATGACAGTTTGTCTCCCAGCCCAGTCAGGTGTTCCTTGGTCTCCACAAGTGACCAGCTGGCGAGATGGTCCTTGTGTGTACCAGGACATCCATGTTTTCTCCTGCTTACCACACGATTTTAGCAATGCGGTCAGCGTCTCTCCATGCTGATGTACCTTGGAGACATATGACCATTACCCCCAGCCGGATGTAGGCATCACCTCCCCGAATCATGGAGTCTCCTATGATTGTAAGTGTTTCAGATTTCCTTTTTGCCCTTTTTTTTGTTTGTTTTTGGCAAGTTTTGTAGCGATAGCTCCTGCTCTGCAGTGTCATCTGCCCCTTTGCTAGATTTCGGAGATAGAGGCAGATACCCGTTTGTAGTCTTTATATGGTTTGTAGAGGTGATACGTTGGTGAACACTGAGTGATGGGGCACCCAATTTATCCCTCCTAACCTTCTCAATCTTGGAAAGAGGTGCCAGAAGTGAGATAGGGCGATAGCTCCTTACATCACTCCTGGACCCCGATTCGTATACAGGTTAGATCGTAGCCAATTTCCAGATGCTAGGGAAGGAGCTGGTGCAAAGGGAGCAGTTTAGAATGTTTGTCTGGGGTTTGTCCAGCAGCAAGATACAAAGCTTCAAAATTTTACAATCAATGCCATCATCACTGATGCAGGGCTTAAAATAGTTACTTTTTTTTTAATATAATCTCTTTATTCAAACAATACATTTTTAACACACACATCACTTTCACATTCATTTTTACATGCATTGTCAGCTTCGATGTAGTGGCTATTGATAGTTAGTTTACTTAGGAGCTAATCATGCAATTTTTGTAAATCAGCGTCCAAGCGTTTCTCCCTCCCCCGGTGTGCTAGAGTTTCCCCAATTTATCTAAAATGCATCTTCCCCCATTAAACATCAAGGGCTCTGTTCTTGTCTTCACCTAAATCTTTCAGATAGTCTGCAGCCTCCTCTCCCCCCAACCCCGACCAGACAGTCATGAAACGAACTCAGGATCAACTTTCAGCTGGTAAAGTACCCACTTCTTCCATTTTGTTTGGAACACCAGATTCCTGTTCCATACTTTAGCGGTGAGATTTTCCATTTGGTATATTGTGGACATGACTTTTCTCCACTCACGAATCGTTGGAACCCGCTCCCCCATCCATCTCCTGGTGAGAACCTTTTTAGCTGCCATCAGGTAAACTGGCAGCAATGTTTTTGTCCACCGTGGGGAGTGGTCTAGATAGATGGAAAGCAGCACCATTTCCCCTGTCAGCGCTATTGGTTCCCCCAGGCAACTAGTCAATTCCCCCTGCAGCGAGCACCAAAAAGGCATAAGAGCTGGGCACTGCCACATAATGTGTCCTAGACTTGCCAAGGAACAGCCACATTTTCTCCAGCAGTGCCCACAGCTGTCCGGTAAATATCTTGTCAAGGTCGCTGGAGGGTGGAAATATCCGTTTCTACATCTCCATGCAAACTCTCTCCAAGATAAGGAGGTCACTTTCACTGATGAGAGCCGACTTCTCTCACTGCACATAATCCACCTCCAGTTCCAACTCCTTATTCTAATTGTTCAAAATTATTTCAGTGGAATCAGACATCAGCTCCCCCACCAATTTGTATAGATTCCCCATCAAATGTTCACAGGGATTTCCCTGTATTGTATCTATAAACATGTTTAGGACAGTATGCATTGGTGAAGCGAGTTTAGCAGTTATTGTATGCGGTCTCAGGATGTGATTTCTCACTTGCAGATATCGAAAATAGTCTATCCTCCTCAAACCATATTCTTCCATTAGTTTTTCAAATGGGAGGACTCCCTGTTTGTCCAAAAACTGAAAAAGGTGTGACAGGCCATTTAGCCGCCACTCAGAAAAGGAAAGATCTCCCCATGAGGGAACGAAAGACTCGTCCTCCGAGATTATTTTACAATAATCGAACGTTTGCTTAAATTCCTTTTTTTTTTTCCGGATCCCGTACCAAATTGAGTATATTGGACGTTATTGGTGAGAAATCTTTAAGTGGGGGTGTCTTACTGTCAGAAGATAAGAGAAGTCTTGAGACATCGTGCATGTCGTTAAGTAAGAACTCTAGGGATTTCCATGGCATTTTATAGTCTTTAGATAGCCAGAGGAGGAGAATGCGAAGAGGCGCAGCCTGGGTATAATTCCTAAGGTTAGGTAAATTTACTCCACCTTTAGCCTGAGGTAGTTGTAGTATTGATAATCAAATTCTGGGCATCTGTCCCCTCCATATAAAACAGGAGACCATCTTATCCCAAGATTTAAATTAATATGAAGAAAGGAATATTTTGAAACAGATGCAAGAGACGAGATAGTACATTCATGTGAATGATTTCTATACATCGGAAGAAGGGTAAATTAAGGACAGAGCACCTATTTAGATCCTTCTGAATCGCAATGGTTAGTGGTTCATAGTTCATTTCCAGGAGTCCCAGTTCTCAGGGGACATAGATCCCCAGATATTTAAGTTTAATAGATCTCCAACGTAGTAGGCAAATATGCCATAGTACAGTGGAAGGAGTAAAATTAAATAGAAGGACTTCTGTTTCAGCCATGCTCAATTTAAAACCTGCCACTTTCTCAAATCTCTCCAAGATATTCCAAACCGCTGGGATTAAGACCTCCGGAGACAAAAGGGTCAAGAGAATGTCATCTGCAAACAAACTGAGCTTATATTCCGCCTGACCCAGGGGAATACCCTCACTCTCAGAGCTTCTCAATGCCACGGCCAGGGGTTCCAGATATAGGGTAAATATCAATGGGGATAGTGGGCAACCCTGTCTAGTGCCTCGCCAGAGAGGGATGGGTGATGAGATACCTCCACTGATTCTCACATAGGCACTTAGTTCATCACACATGTTCACCATTCATATGATGAATGATTCCAGAAACTGGAATTTCAACAGGGTGTCCCAGAGGAATGGCCAAGACACCCTGATGAACGCCTTCTCGGCATCCCCCAAGAGGGCCGCCGAGATTTTACAATTTTGGATATTTTCAATCAATATCAAGGTCCAATGGGTATCATCCATCGTATTTTTTTTATGAAGCCCACCTGGTCAGGATGTATTAAGTCAGGTAGGAAACCCTCCAACCTATATGCCCAGATTGCCATAAAAATTTTATAGTCAGAGTTTAAGATCGAGATTGGGCGGTAAGATGAGGGGTTAGTTGGATCTTTCTTTGGTTTAGGGATGGCTGCTATTGTAGCATATCACCGGAGGGGGAACAGGATCTCCACCAGCTACCTCACAGAACATAGCCAGTATCTTGTGCGATATTTCCTTTGTAAATTTTTTCTGTCACTACGCCGGAAGTCCATCTGGTCCTGGGCACCATTGTACAGATAGGGCTTTTACGGACTTTAGTATTTCTTCAGCTGATATGGGGTTCTCAAGGGACCTTCTCTGGGCCTCAGTAAGTTGAGGAAGAGAAATATTCTCCAGGAAGGCCCATCTTTCTGCACTACTGGCAGTAGAGTCTTGTTGATATAGTTTCTGGTAGTATGTGGTAAATGTTTGCTGTCCGCTTCCCTAGGATATAGCTGTCCCGTTATTGGGTCCCTTAGCTTTAAGATAGTTGTGACTTTTTTCTGCACTGGACAGGAGTTCATGGAATGGTATATGTTGTTCATCCACACTTACTGGCAGATTCCTTGCCGCTTTAATCTTGCCGGTAGGTCTTCAAGCTGGCTCCTCCCACCCACCCAGGTGGTAAAACTCTCGGCTCCGCCCCATGACGCCAGATCTAGCCTGCTGGAAGCCAGGTTGTGCGTCGATGCTGGGGAGTTCGTGTGAGTTGTGTAGATTAACAACATATACCATTCCTAGAACTGCTGTGCCAGGTGAGTAAATACAGGTTACTCACCTGTAACAGGAGTTCTAGGAATGGTATATGTTGTTCATCCACACTTATTGGCAGGTTCCTTGCCGCTTTAAATCTTGCCGGAAGGTCTTCAAGCTGGCTCCTCCCACCCACCCGGGTGGTAAAACTCTCAGCTATGCCCCATGCGCCAGATCTGGCCGCTGGAAGCTCAGGTTGTTTGCGTCGAAGCCGGAGGGTCGGTGGGTCGTGTGGATGAACAACATATACCATTCCTAGAACTCCTGTTACAGGTGAGTAACCTGTATTTCTAGGGACATGGATATGTTGTTCATCCACACTTATTGGCAGACTCCTAGCAGTTCTCGGGAGGAGGAGGCAAAGCGCACCCCAGTACCTTACTTGGGAAATAAGGACTGGAGAACAGAGGCCCAAAACCAGCATCGGCGTGACTCAAGGTCGATGTGGTAATGGGTAATAAAGGTGTGTGCTGACTTCCAGGTAGCAGCCTGCAGATTTCCTGGATAGGGACGTCCCTGGAAGCAGCCACCGATGCAGCAGTATGACGGGTAGAATGAGCTCTTATCCCTCTGGGAGGCTCCATGCCCGCCAACTTATAGCAGCGATCTATGCAGGAGGTGACCCACCTGCCTATCGTCCGCTTGGCTGCAGGTCTGCCAGGTGCGGCTTCAGCGTAGGTGACAAACAGCTGGCGAACCTCTCCCCGAATTTCAGCTGTGCGCTCCTTATAATAAGCGAGCGCCCTTCTAGGGTCCAGAGTATGGAGCCTATATTCGGCCTCCGAGGTGTGATTGGGGTAGAACACCGGCAGAGTCAACACCTGGTTAAGGTGAAACTCCGACACCACCCGGAAGGAATTTGGGTGGGGGGCGCAGGACAACCTTGTCCCTGTGGAAGACCAGGTAAGGAGACTCGATGCAAAGCGCCTGGAGCTCTCCCATCCTTCTGGCTGGCGTGATAGCCACCAAGAAGGCGGTCTTCCACGACAGGTGAGAAGATTCACACCTGTGCATTGGTTGAATGGCTTGCCCATGAGCTTTGCCAGTACCAGCAGTAAATCCCACGGAGGTGGAGGTTCTCGCACCGGAGGGGAAATGTGATCAAGGCCTTTGAAAAAGCGCCCGACCACCTTTTCCTGCGCCACCGACTGCTCCCGGCCCGCGCCCGGTAAGCAGAGATGGCTGCCAGGTGCACCTTTAGGGTCATCGACCTAAGCCCTTGACTAGAAAGGGACCATAAATAGTCCAAAATGCTTGCCACAGAACAGGAGGAAGGGTCCAAGCCCTTGCCCTGACACCAAATGGAGAATCTCTTCCATTTGAAGGCGTAGCATTTTCTGGTCGACTCCTTACGGGACGCCTCAACAACATTGAGGACCTCGTCGGAAAGACCCAAGGCCTGGAACTCTAGCCGCTCAGGAACCAGGCCGTCAGGTGCAGGGATTGAAGGTCCGGATGGAACACCTTCCCTGATTGACTGAAAGCAGGTCCGGGCGAGCTGGAAGCTGCCTCGGGAGCCTGGAGCTGAGGCTGAGGAGATCTGGGTACCAGAACTGGCGGGGCCAGTCTGGGGCTATCAGGATCACCTGCGCCTTGTCCCTCCTTGCTTTGAGAGCACCTTGTGAATCAAGGAAATGGGAAAGGCGTAGAAGGCCGGGGTCCACAGCCTCGAGGCATCCCCCTGCAGCGAGCCCTGCTGAGGGGGGCGGGCATGAAACAGCCTCAGCTCCGCGTTCTCCCTGGAGGCAAACAGGTCCACCTGAGGTGTGCCCCAGTGGGAGAACAGATCTTGTACTACCTCCGGCAGGAGAGACCACTCGTGGGATGCAGCCCCTATCCGGCTCAGGGCATCGGCCAGGGTGTTGGAGGCTCCTGCCACATGAATGGCTAGGAGATCCGCCTCCAGGCTGCGCACGAGTGACCAAATGCGGAGAGCTTCCTTGCATAGAAGCATGGAGCGCGTCCCACCCTGGCGGTTCAGGTAGTACATGGTCGTGGTATTGTCCGTCTGGACTCGGACCACTTGACCCCGGAGAAACGGAGCAAAGGCGGTGAGAGCTAGGCGGACCGCTCGGAGCTCCAGCAGGTTGATGTGGCATCGGGACTCCCGCGGGGACCAGAGGCCGTGCACTCGGTGTTCCCCCAGATGGGCACCCCAACCCATCAGAGAGGCATCGGTCGATAGAGAGACCGTCGGCTCGGGGCGGACAAACGGGATGCCCTCCTGCAGATGGAATGGAACGGTCCACCACTGGAGAGCGTTCCACATCTCCTGGGTCACTATCACTAGCTGGTCCAAAGGATTGCAGCGTTGTGACCACTGGCTGGCCAGTCCCCACTGAAGGGGGCGCATGTGCCAGCGGGCCCAACGGACCACGCTGGTACAGGCCGCCATGAGACCCAGAAGGCGCAGGAAGTCCCGGGCAGGGCGCGATTGCCCAACCAGAAATGATTGGGCAAAGGAGGTAAGAACCTCGGCCCTGTCCGCCGGGAGCCGTGCTCTGGCTCGAAGAGAGTCGAGCTCTGCCCCGATGAACAGGATCACCTGCTTGGCCGAGTTCCGACTTGGCCTCGTTGATGAGAAGGCCAACTTGAGAGCAAACCTGGAGGGCCAGATCTCTGGACGCTCCACCTCCGTCTGGAGGGGCTGCTATCAGCCAATCGTCCAGGTAAGGGTACACCCGGACCCCTCGGCGCCGCAGAATGCTGTCACCACTGCCATGCATTTGGTGAAGACCCTGGGAGCTGGAGATAAGCCGAAGGGCATGGCTTGGAACTCGAAGAGGATCCCTCGCTCAGCGGAGGAATCTCCGATGTGACGGACGGATAGGGACGTGAAAGAACGCGTCCTGTAGGTCCAGAGAGCAGAACCACACGCCGTGTTCCAGAGATGGTATTATCTGCGCCAGAGTGACCATTCTGAAGGTTCGAGACCTTAGGAACTTGTTCAGGTCGTGTGGAGTCGAGAATGGGCGCAGCCCGTCCGTTCGGAACCAGGAAATACCTGGACACGAACCCGGGTCTGAAGGGGTCCTCCACCTCCGTGATCACCTCCTTTTGGAGGAGGAGAGCGATGTCGGCTCGGCGAGCCGCCAGTGAGGCTGCGGACCCCGAGGCCCCCCGAGGTGCGACGGCTCTGAAGGGCGGGGCCTGCTCGAATCCCAGAGGTAGGCCTTTTCCCACCACCTCCAGTACCCACCTGTCCGTGGTAACAGTGGACCAGGCGGAAAGGAAGTGTCTGAGCCGCCCCCACGGGGGGAACCAGGGGTGAGGTGACAGGGATGGGGGCGACACCCCTCAGCCCGTCACTGGGCAGGCTTGGAGGAGGGACCGGCCGAGGAACCTCCTGGGCCTTTACCTCCCTGCTTCCTGTTGGAGGAAGCCGACGGCTTGGGCTTGGGATACCAAGGTCGAGCCTGCTGGCCCTGACGTTGCTGGGCCGGGCGCGCCGCGGGCGCAGAAGGACGAAAGGGCTTAGGCTGTGGCTTGCGGCCTTTGTCCTTCTGAGCGGAAGAGACAGAGTCCAAGGTAGCATTTGACTGATCCTCTGCAGGTGACCTTCCACCCCAGGGTCAAGAGGTCAGTCCCGAATGCGGGAACATCCGCCAACTTGTGCTGGGTATCCGGTAAAGGTGGATAGCCCCAGCTAAGCCCGGCTACACGCCACTGCGGCATGCACAGACCTGGCACGCAGTCCCTGATGTCAACGGCAGTCTGGAGCTGCTGTTTAGCCACTGCCTGGTCCCGCACCTGCCTGACTGTAGTCTGCAGATCTTCGGAAGATGAGGGAATTATCCAGGGAGCCCAACAGGCGGAGAAAATGTGCCAGAGGGACGGCCGAACTGGCCTGACGGGCCGTAGAGAGTGACGAGCATAGACTTCGCCTGGCATAATCCAGCTTTGGATTCCTTGTCGGGAGGTTTGTCCACATCTCTCGCGTTCGGCACGCGGTCTTAAGCGCAACGCTTATGAGGGAACCTGAGCTTCCAAGCGGTAAGGAAGATCTGGCGCCATGGGGCGGAGTCGAGTTTTACATACCCAGGTGGGTGGGAGGAGCAGCTGAAGACCTTCCGCAAGATTTAAAGCGGTGAAGGAATTTTGCCAATAAGTGTGATGAATAACATAACCATGTCCTCAGAACCTGTATTTAGACATGATATGTTCTATCCACACTGCTTGCAGACTCCTACCAGTTCTCCAGGAGGAGGGAGGCAAGGCTTTGAATTTATTTAGGAAATAAGGACTGGAGAGCCGAGAGTCCCAAATCAGCATTCCGGCATGACTCCAAGGTCAATGTGGTAGTGGGTAATGAAGGTATGTGCCGACTTCGGTAGCAGCCCTGCAGATTTCCTGGATAGGGACATCCCTGGAAGCAGCCACCAAAGCAGCGGTATATCGGGTAGAATGGCTCTTATCCTCTGGGAGGCTCCATGCCTGTCCAACCTATAGCAGAGATCTATGCAGGAGGTGACCCACCTGCCTATCACCACTTGGCTGCCAGGTCTGCCAGGTGCAGCTCAGTAGGTGACAAACAGCTGGCTAACCTCTCCCCCGAACTCAACTGTCCGCTCCTTATAATAAGAGAGGCTCTTCTAGGGTCCAAAGTACAGAGTCTATATTCGGCCTCCGAGGTGTGATTGGGGTAGAACACCGACGGAGTCAACACCTGGTTGAGGTGAAACTCAGACATCACCTGCAGAAGGGATTTCTGGTGGGGGCGCAGGACAACCTTGTCCCTGTGGAAGACCAGATAAAGAGACTCGATGGAAAGCACCTGGAGCTCTCCCATCCTTCTAGCTGATGTAATAGCCACCAAGAAGGCAGTCTTTCACGACAGGTGGGAGATATCACACCTGTGCATCGGTTCGAATGGCTTGCCCACGAGCTTAGCCAATACCAGCAGCAGATCACACGGAGGTGGAGGTTCTTGCACCGGAGGGGATATGTGATCAAGGCCTTTGAAAAAGTGCCAGACCACCTTTTCCTGTGCCACCAACTGCTTTCTGGCCCATGCCCGATGATCAGAGATGGCTTCCAGGTGCACCTTAAGGGTCATCTACTGAAGCCCTAGCTTAGACAGGGACCATAGGTACTCCAGAATGCTGGCCAAGGAACAGGAGGAAGGGTCCAACCCCTTGTCCTGACACCAAATGGAGAATCTCTTCCATTTGAAGGCATAGCATTTTCTGGTAGACTCCTCACAGGATGCCTGAACAATGTTGAGGACCTCGCCGGAAAGACCCAAGACCTAGAACTCTAGCCACTCAGGAACCAGGCCATCGGGTGCAGGGATTGAAGGTCCAGGTGAAGTACCTTCCCCTGGTTGACTGAGATTCGGCCCGGGTGGACTGGAAGCCGCCTCGGGAGCCTGAAGCTGAGGCTGAGGAGATCTGGATACCAGAACTGGTGGGGCCAGTCTGGGGCTGCAGAATCACACTGCACCTTGTCCCTACTCACAGTCGAGAAGCACCTTTGTGGATCAGGAAATGGGAAAAGGCGAAAGAGGACGGGTTCACGGCCTCGATCAAGGTATCCCCCTGCAGCGAGCCCTGCCGAGGGAGGCTGGCATGAAACAGCCTCAGCTTCGCATTCTCCCTGGAGGCAAACTGGTCCACCCGAGGTGTGCCCCACTGGGAGAACAGATTGTATTCTACCTCTGGCAGGAGAGACCACTCGTGAGATGCAGCACCTATCCGGTTAGGGCATCGGCCAGAGTGTTGGAGGCTCCTGCCACATGGATGGCTAGGAGATCCGCCTCCAGTCTGCTCACGAGAGACCAAATGCAGAGAGCCTCTTTACACATAGGCAAGGAGTGCGTCCCGCCCTGGCAGTTTAGGTAGTACATGGTCGTGGTGTTGTCCGTCTGGACCTGGACCACTTGACCCCGTACAAACATAACGAAGGCAGTGAGGGCTAGTCAGACCGTTCAGAGCTCCAGCAGGTTGATGTGGCATCGAGACTCGTGAGGGGACCAGAGACCGTGCGCTCTGAGCTCCCCCAGATGGGCACCTCAACCCATCAGAGAGGCACTGGTCGTTAGAGTGACCGTTGGTTCTCGCCAGACAAACGGGATACCCTCCTGCAGATAAGCCAGAACGATCCACCACTGGAGAGCGTTCCCCATCTCCTAGGTCACCATCACTGGCTGGTCCAGAGGACTGGAGTGCTGTGACCATTGGCAGGCCAGCCCCCATTGCAGGGGACACATATGCCAGTGGGCCCAACAGACCACGCTGGTGCAGGAAGTCCCGATCAGGGTGCAATTGCCCAACCAGAAATGATTCGACAAAGGAGGAAAGAACCTCTGACCTGTCTGCTGGGAGCCATGCTCTGGCTTGAAGAGTCTCGAGCTCTGCCCAGATGAATTGAATCACCTGCGCTGGCACGAGTTCCGATTTGACCTCGTTGATGAGGAGGCCTGGAGGTCCAGATCCCTGGACTGCTCCGCCTCCAGCCTGGAGGGGGCTGCAATCAGCTAGTCGTCCAGGTAAGGATACACCTGGACCCTTTGGTGCCACAGGAATGCTGTCACTACTGCCATGCATTTGGTGAAGACCTTGGGAGCTGGAGAGAGGCCGAAGAGCATGGCCCGGAACTCGTAAAGGGATTCCTCTGCCCTGAAGCGGTGGAATCGCTGGTGAGACGGACCGATTGGGACATGGAAGAACGCATCCTGGAGGTCCAGAGAGCACAACTACACGCCTCGTTCCAAGGATGGAATGATCTGAGCCAGAGTGACCATCCTGAAGGTACAAGACCTTAGGAACTTGTTCAGGTCGTGTAGGTATAGAATGGGGCGCCAGCCCCCCATCCGTTTTGGGATCAGGAAGTACCTGGACACAAACCCTGCATCTGGCGGAGGATCCGCCACCTCCCTGATCACCTCCTCCTGGAGGAGCAGGGCAATGTTGACTCGACAAGCCAACAGAGAGGCTGCAGATCCCATAGCCCCGCATGGAGTGACGGCTCGATAGGGTGGGGACTGCTCGAATTCCAATGGCAGACCCTTTCCAACCACTTCCAGCACCCAGCGGTCCATGGTGATATCAGACCAGATGGAAAGGAAGTGGCGGAGTGATGGGGGGGGGAGCGATGAGGTTGGGGGCAAAACCCCTCAACCCATTACTGAGCAGGCTTGGAAGAAGAGCCGGCCGAGGAGCCTCCTGGACCTTTCCCTCCCAGCTTCCTGCTGGAGGAAGCAGCAGGCTTGGCTTTGGGGTGCCAAGTGCGAGCCTGCTGGCCTTGATGCTGGTGTTGCTGGGCTGGACGTGCCTCAGGGGCTGAAGGCCAGAAGGGCTTACACTGCTGCTGGTGGCCTTTGTCCTTCTGGGCAGACTTAACAGAGTCCAAGGTGGCATTGGACTTCTCAATCCTTTGCAGATTACCCTCCACCCCAGGACCGAACAACTCTGTACCCAAGAAGGAACGTCTGCCAGCTTGTGCTGGGTATCCGCTGTAAAAATGGATATCCGCAGCCATGCTCTGCAGTGCATGGCCACTGCGGCCACTACTGACGGGGCACATGAGTCAGCTATGTCCAAGGAAGTTTAGCGTTGCTGTTTGGCCACCACCCTTCCTTGATCCCACACCTGCTTGACCGTTGTCTGGAGGTCAACCAAGAGATGAGGAATCACCTCACCCAGGGAGCCCCAAAGGGCATGCGTAAAGTGTGCCATCAAAACGGCTGAGCTGGCCTGACAAAGGCCTAGGGAGGAAGCAGCACAGACTTTCCGCCCAGAGTAGTCCAGTTTTTGACCCATTGGGTGAAGTTTGTCCACATCCCTATACTTCCAGAGGCCGGAAAACGCTGTCGGTCACTAGCCTCCATGGTGGGGTGCTCCAAGAAACCAGAGAATGAACCAGTGGGAACGGCATACTTTCGAGCCATCCTGGCCGAAGGTGCTGGGCAAGAAGCTGGCCGCTGCCATAGCTCCAGGACCGGGCCAACAATGGCTTCAGCCATTGGGAAGGCCTCCGTGGGGGAATCCCCTCAGTCCAGTATCTCCTTGAGGGGATACTTGGCCTGGTTTGAAACGGGTTCAAGCTTCATCCCAGTGGACTCTGAGATGAGCCAAAGATTCCAAGGAACGAGGATGGGCTCTCGTCTGTCGACTAACCCCCAGTGGACTCCAGGTCAAGGGGCCTGGAGAACTGGGAAGAGTCATCGTCAGACTCAGGAGTCTGCAAACAGCTGCTGAGGGCCTGAGCCACCCTCTACTTGCCGAGGCTGATAGGAAGTGAGGGTGACCGACAACCAATGGGGCAAGCCCTCACCCGACCGAGAATCCCTGGTCGGAGCCCAAAATTTAGGTTGTGGAGGCAGGGGTTCCACTACAATGGGTGGCGCAGCTGGTTTTGGCCGAACAACTGGTGCCGGCGTCGGCTTCTCTATTACAACAAGGAGTTGTTTTGGCCGCTCTGGCGACAGCCACTTAATCGCCAGGGAAGGCGACAGAGTCAGCTTATTCCTGGTCAAAATGAGCTGCTGCCACATCAGATCCTCATAGCGCCGACGCAATTTGAGCCGGAGCCTATCCTCCAAAGAGGATGAAGACTAGGATGAGCAGCATCACCGCTTTCCACAGTGCCGAGATCGCCGATGTTGGTGGAATCAGCTGAACCTAGAAGAGGTCAGAGACCTTTGGTGTTTGAGGGTGGGTCTGAGAGGGGGCCGGGGAAACCCGCTCCTCCCTCAGTTCAGGGACCTTAACCGGGGACTCCAGCACAGGAGGCATAGGCAAGTTCTTGGTTTCCACCGGGCGAACTGGTTAACAAGGGTTGTCAGCTTTTCCAGTTGACAGCCCATCCGACGGGTCGAGAAAAATCTCGACTGCGTCAATGGGCGTCTCGGCCGGCTGACCTGACGGGGACACCGTGAAGCCAGCGGCCTTAGCCGCAACCTCGACCAAAGTAGAGTGTCTACTATCCGAGGAAGGGGACCTCTCCCACTCACACGAACGTCGACGGTGGGACTTACCCTTAGAGTCCTCCTTTTAGAAGGGAGAGGAATGTCCCAAAGGCCCCTCTCCCTTGGTGGAGAGGGATCGACAAAGCTCCTTGAACGAAGCCGTGTAGGAGGAGTCCAAAGACAGCAGGATAAATGCCACGACCGAAGATGATGATGTGGCCTGGGCCACTTCCTCCTCGAAGGCAATCAGTTAGAGCAGTTCAGCCGAGCCTGCCACCATGGACATCGCCCAACGGGCCTCCTTCGACTTGATCGGAGGATAACGTTTCTCCGGGCGCCCAAGTCGCAATCTAGCAGCGTGATCCTCTAGGACTGTGGACGAAAAGGACTTGCACGAGTCGCAGACCTGCAAATTGTGCTCAAGCCCAAGGCAGTACATGCAGGTGGAGTGCAGATCGGTCCGGGACATCTTCTGCCAACAGGGGCACCGACGAAATCCAGGAGTCTATTTGTCCATTGCAGCTGCGAGGGAAGATAAAGATCGAAGTCTTGTAAATTTTAAGATTAGATTCGGGTAAACCGAAGAGTTTGGATTCAGGCCTAAAATGCAGAGCGCAAAGGAGGGAACCTGAGCTTCCAAGCGGTAAGGAAGATCTGGCGTCATGGGGCAGAGGCGAGAGTTTTACCAACCGGGTGGGTGGGAGGAGCCAGCTTGAAAACCTTCCAACAAGATTTAAAGCGGCAAGGAACCTGCCAGTAAGTGTGGATTGAACATATCCATGTCCCTAGAAATGAAAATTATGTACCTACCACAATTCTTGATCTTCCTGTGCATCTTCACCATTCATCATTGTTAGGTGACTGGCCGGAGACAGGTACCCCATGGGAGATTTTTTTTGGGAGGGAGGAGCCAGCGCCTTCACCCACGAGGCCAACGAATTGCATGGCGCTCGTGGGTTGGCCATTAGCAGCCGATGGATCCTCCTCCACCTCAATGTTGCACACCAGGTACAAAGAAGGAAAGAAGGTATAGAGAAAATAAGGGCAGGGTAAGGAAGCCCAAGAAACAGCAAAAGGAAAAGGAGCAACTGAGAAAGAAAGAATAAGCCCACCTGGAGGTTATGGGCCGAGGAAGGCCCCAGTCCCTGGAAAATCAAAGGTAGGAAGGGAGAAAGAGAGATACAGAAGAGGTTTGAAGGAAAGCGGGATGAGACAGGCAGGCCAAGACCCATCAGGATAGCCTGGCTGATCATAAGATCATCAAGAGATGGTCTCAAGGGAGGTTCTGAAGATTCAGACAACCCCGAAAGGGTAAGGCTCTCCCTCGCTCTGATCCCAGTTCCCGAGGGGTATATCCCTGCTCCCCCCCCCGCACAGTTACCACAACGAGAAAACCAAGGTGGGGGGGGGGAAGGAACCCCCACCACCACCACCATCACCGCCCCCCCAAAGGGAGGGTGAGAGATAGAACAATCACAAGGGGCAAGGGAGTTATGGCCAGCCCTAGAACCTCCTCGTCCTAGATGAGAGTTGGAAACTCATGGGATGGTTGCACCCCACAGAGCAGTTCAGGATAAAGGAGGGGCCCACCAGAAGACACTAAGAACCACCCCATATAGGCCCTAGTCACCCATCTCCAACACCCACCTCCGAGGCCTCCTGGCAGCCTGTCAGAGAGAAGAGGAAATAATCCTTGAAGGAGAGGCGAGAAGGGAGGCAGTATGGCTCAGGGACAGAGGCCTTTTAAAGGGAAGGTGGAGGAATTCAGCGATGACGATACACAGGAAGATCAAGAATTACAGTAGGTTGGTCTTTTTATATCTTACTGTGTCAGTCTACCATTCATCACTGTTGAATTGATTACAGGCCTCCCGAAGGGCAAAAACCCTAAGAAGAATTATCATCATCTATACTTCTCGGGAAAAACGGGAGAGACCTCCGCTAGCTAGTTAGGTCTGGGACTGGTCAAAACGCAGGTGGGGTCCCCTGACCCCTAGCGGAAGGAGGACGTCCCGTAGTTCCCGTCTTGCCCTGCGGGAGAAAAGACGGGTCCCCTGGAAGGAAGATGCTAGTAACCTACACCGGGCCAAAGGTGACAACCTCAAGAGGCAAAGCCATGCCGTTCGACTAATGCAGATTGCTGTCCCCGCAAGCTGTGAAGGGACTTCACTGGCATCGTAGGATGCCCTTGACTGGTGGCCTATGCCAACTCCATGCCTGTCAGAGTGGGCTATGGCTTGCCGGGTAGCCTCCAAATTGGGCAGCGATGCTAGTGCCTGGCCCAGCATCGCCCACAGATGCCAGTTATAGACAACGTGGTGCACCTGATGTGAAATGATAGCAAGTATCATCCACGCAGAGGAGAAAACTCTCCGCCCCAGCTGATCAAACTCCCAAGAGTCAGGATCAAGGGGCTGGTCGCAGACCGGGCATCTATAGCCAGAAGGGGTGTCCAGACACATCAGTCCAGAAGATGGATGAGGCAAAGAGCCTGGAGACCCCCAAGTTGCACAATAAAATCTCTGGCAGTCCATAGTGGCTGGTTCTGAGGAATATGGAAGCTGTCAGGCGCTGTACGACACCTCCCAGAATGGAACTGGCTAGGATGAGAAACAAATGCTGTGCTCTGTATTGGCCCAAGAAGACTTGCATCACACGCTCGGTATCGTCTCGGGCATTAAGTGAAATGTGCAAGTCCCTGACCAGCCTCACTAGAAGGTGCTGATACTGGGCCTCATCAGCGTCTGAGGACAGATGGACAGAGGGCTCCTCTTCCCTGTGGAGGAAGACGATGAGGCCGAGGAACTTTTAGAGTCAGATTCTGGCTGCAGAGAGGGAACCGGTCAGAAGACCTGCTCGCCCAAGGCCCTAACATACTGTGGGAAATCTTCAGCCCAAGATCTGAACTGTTCCCAGGTCAAAGGTCTCAGAGGACCCACGTGGCCGGAGAGAAGGGGAGCTGGACGCAGAGGCACAGGTAAGCCTGCCAACTGACGTGACGTGCCTCTGCCAGGGCTACAGGAATCTACATGAGAACCTGGCATAAGCAGGAATCCACAGGTCTGTAAATTTTCCAACCTGTTAAGAAACACAAATCGGTCAGAACTTCATGCTGTAGGGTGAGCTACTCTATGATGGGACCGGGGCCGCATGGATCCAGAAGAGCGGTCCCCAGCCCCACCCAATGACACTTCCCTGGAAAAGGATGAAGGGAGGAAACTGAGCTCAGTGCTATGGCTCCTCCCCCGGCCCCAAAGGGCCACGGAACTGTGCCAATGTCCTTCACCCTTTTCCCTCAATCCCACTGACTGAGAGGCAGTTCTCTTCTTGCACCCTGTGCCACAGAGCCCCCCAACTCAGACGACACCCCCCCCCGGGGAGGCCCAGAGAGGGGGCTCGATCTTGATTCTGAGAGGAGGGATGGCAGGACAGCAGCCACCCCTCACTCAGGATCCCATCACCACTCCCACAGCAGCAGGACTGACAACCCACAGCTGACCCACCAAGCCATCATCGCTCAGAGTCAGCAAGCCACAGCCACCGGAGCCGCAGGAGGGGCACCTGGGAGGGCAAGGGTGCTAGGCAGTGGAGAACCCGCTGACTGGAAGAATCAGGCCTCCAGTCCAGATCAGCCTCCAAATCATCCAGCTCCAAAGAGGAGACAATCAAGAAATGCTCCTGACTGTGGCCTCAGGGGTTCCCCCAGTCATGACCAGACCTCACACCCCTCGCAGTAGCGCCCCAATCACCAGAGCCACAGACTGCTCCGGGAATCAGAGATAGAGACGTTAGGCAGCGCCGAGGAACACCCCATGCCGGGACCCACAGCCGTGGGCCCTCAACAGGGGAGCCTGCACATTCGAAGAGGTGACTTCCAGTGTGGTGCTCCCAAATGGAGCTGGACTGGACCTCCGACACCGCAGTAGGAACCTCCTCTATGGCAAGGCATGAAGAGGAGGCCCCCTCTTCACTGGAACATGCAGGCCCGGGAAGGGACCCAGAGGAAGGACAGCGCCTCCTGCGCTTGGACAGATGCGAGTGCCACCCCCCCCCCCCGAAAGTCAGCAGAACCTTGCAGACTTAACGTGCAGTGCTCCAGAACTCAACGGTCCATCAAGAAGCAGGCGTCACAGGAATCCATGTCGTGCTGGGATCCAAGGCAGCAAAGGTAAATGTCATGCTGGTCAGCAAGTGAGATCTGTCGGCTGCAGGTACAGACACGCATGGGGGGCCAGTCCATTTTCTTCTACCATTTCTTGTCCCGAGAACCAGGCATGACTCGTACGGTAACTTAAAATACAAACCAGGAAAGACTCAACGATGTTTAATAAAAAGGAAAGCTCTTACCGGTCTGGAAAAATGGTGTCGAATAGGCATCAGAACCTTGGCAGAAATGAAGGACGGTGGCAAACTGCTCCAAAGTATCGACAAGCTAGGCTGCGCAGAGAAAACTCAAGCGAGGTGCTGTCTCAACAGCAGGAGAAGCAAAACTGAGGTGGAGGAGGAGGATGATCCAATGGCCATCACTGGCCAACCCACAAACGCCATGCAATTAGTCTGCCTTGTGGGCAGTGCAGATGGCGCCGGTTCCTCCCTCCAAAAGAAAAAAAAATAAATTTCCCACAGGGTGCCTGTCTCTGGCCAGTTACCCAACAGTGATAAATGGTGAAGACTGACACAGGTAAGATCTGGGTAGTTTTGCATTGTGTGGGGATGCAAAGAGGTCCAGTTCTGGTCGGCCCCATCTGTGGAACAGATCTTGCACGACAGATTACTGGGGTTCCCACTCATGTGCTCTGGACCTTGACCAGCTTAGAACATCTGCTAAGGTGTTTTGCACCCCTGGGACATGAACTGCCGATATCACCAGATCGTGATCTGTGGCCCAGTTCCAAACTCTCATGGCCTCATGGCAGAGTTGGTACGAGTGGGTTCCTCCCAGTTTGTTGATATAGAACACCAGACTTCTTGTCTGTCTGAACCAGGTGGTGTCTTGGGAGCAGATCTTTTGCAAGGCTTGCAAAGCAGAAAGGATGGCCCTCATCTCCAATAAGTTGATATGTAGGGACTCCTCTAGCTGGGATCATGACCCTAGAGTCCTGCGATCATTCAGATGCGCTCCACAGCCTGTGCCAGAGGCATCTGTTGTCAGGATCTGTGCAGGCGGGGTCCTCTTGAAGGGTACTTCCGCCGAGAGGTGGGATGGTACAAGCCACCATCGAAGGATCCGTTGGACCAGGTCTGGGATTGAGACAGGTTGGTCAAGGTTGTCCCAGTGTTGATCCCATTGGGCCCTCAGCATCCACTGGATCGTCCTCATGTGCAGTCATGCCAATGGCACTGTGGCAATGGCAGCTGCCATGTGGCAGAGGATTTTGAGAACTGTCCTGGCGGGGACCTGCCTCGAGGACAGTATATAACGAGCGAGACCCTGGAGGCAGTCCACTCTGTCCTCTGGGAGGAAGGCTTTTCCCTGAGGTGTCGAGAAGGGCTCCAATGAATTGTATCCTCTGGCTTGGCCAGAGAAAGGACTTCGACAGGTTTATGGTGATTCCCAGATCTGCAAAGATGGAAAGGGGTCTTCCATGGTATGAAGAAGTGCCGTCCTGGACGGGGCTGTAAGGAGCCAGTCATCCAGATAGGGAAAGACGTAATGGCCCATCCTTTGGAGGGCTGCTGCCACTACTACCAGGCACTTCATAAAAAACTCTTGCTGCCAATGACAGGCCGCAGGGCAGAGACCTAAACTGGTAGTGATGACCCCGAAATTCGAACCTCAGGAATCTCTTGTGGTGTTTGGTTATGAGGATGTGTAGGTATGCATCCTGCATATCCAGGGATGAGAGCCAGTCTCCTGGATGGATCATGGGGAGTAGACCCTGTAGGGTGACCATCCGGAAGCGTCTGCACTTCACAGTCATTAAGGCTGCAGAGGTCTAGGATGGGGCATGCATCTCCCATTTTCTTGGGTACTAGAAAGAAGTGAGAACAGTGCCCTTTTCCCTTCTGAGAGGAGACTGGCTCAATTGTGCTCTTGTCCAGAAGAACTAGTACCTCGTCCTAGATGAGTTGCGTGGGATTGGGAATAACGGGACAGTAGGGGTAACTTGTCTGGTGGCATCTCAAATTCTATCGAGTGCCCCATTGGATCATCTGTAGAACCCACTGGTCGGAGGCGATCTGCCTCTAAGTACAGGGAAAAGTGGCCTCTGACCACCTCTTCTGCCAGGTCTGCAGGAAGGGGGAAGGTTCGGCAAGGAGTCAGACATTGGTGGCAGTGGAGAAGGCTGCCTGGGAGGGCTTAGCAGCCCTGGAGCCCGAGTTACGAGAGGGGCACTTGCTGCTGCACTCTCCTTTCTGTTGCTGCTGGTGTTGGTATCTGTGTTGTTGGCCAGATTTGCCATGAAAACACTTTCCAACATGGCTTCTGTTTGGGTTTATACATCCAATCTGGACTGAGCAGACAGCCTTTCTAGAGTGTTGTATGCTAGTAATGATCTTTATGGATTTTTCTCCGAAAAGAATCGAACCTTTTAAAGGGACTGGCTTGAACGTCCTGGGCAAAGCCAGATACTCTAAGCCAGGAATGGCACATGAGGCACACTCCAGTTGCAACTGCCCTGGCTGCTGTGTCTGCCAAGTCACAGGCCAATCTGAGGACACGAGTGCCTATGTCAGCCCGTCTGCATGAGCTTCTCGAGCTCTGCTTTTTGTGAGCAATCTGGGAAGTCTCTAACCATATCCATCCTGTTCCCATATGGCATTCTGGAACTGCACCATGTGCATGAGGAAATTTAGAGATCCGATGGTGTAGGTGGCCATTGAGTTTACTCTCCTGCCCATGGAATCCAGCTGCTTGGACTTTGTCAGGTGGTTTTGTATTTAAGTGTTTAGGCCTCTGGGACCGGTCATGAGCGGCCATGACGACAAGAGTCTGCCACCGGCTGTTCGCCTAGAAAGAGTTCCTCTCTGGGTGCCCTATAGAGGTGATATGCCCTTTGGGGAAAAGCCGAGGATGTGTACAAGTGCTTCCATGCAGCCCTGGTCACATCCTGAAAAGGTGTCCATCATGGGTGGCACGACCACTGGTTTTGGGTCTTTCTGGTGTAAATATTTAGCCAGATGACGCCTCTCGGGGTAGAGTTCCTCAATCTCCCAGCCCATGTCGGCTTGAATGTGGTGCATGACCTCCATTAAGGAGAGATTGCCCGGTGGTGACTCGGGGTGTCTGATGCAGTGATGGGAGATCTTCCGCCAAGGAGGACCTGCATGAGGATGAGGAATGGTCCGAATCCTCAGGAGGAGAGGAGGATTGAGACCTTATACAATGGCACTTACATTTGTGCCCTTCTGTGCAGCGGGCAGAACTGCTTCTTGTCTGGGAGTGTCTTTTGTGGTCTGAGTGACCCCTACCATCAGTGGGGGGGTGGGTTACCTGAGCAGAGGAGTGGTGTCCCCAAGGGGAGGTTCCTCTGTTAGTGTGCGTCTGAGTGGGAGGACGTCTGCTTCAGCAGTCTCCCACCAAGAGCTGACTAGATCCTTGACTTAAGATAGCTGGAGCCTTGGCTCATGGTCCAGCATCTGACGGTTTGACTGACCTGGTTTCATCTGGTGATGCAATGGACCCCGTGTCTGGTCCGTGGGTGCCGAAGCCTTAGGCAGTGGCTCGGGGTTGGCCGTGGTCCAAGTCAAGGCCGACTGGCTACCTGATGGCAGGTTATGCGCCTGGCGTTAGTTGGCCCGTGGCAAGGCCGCTGATGCTAGGATCAAGGTGGCAGGACTTGCAGCCTGGGATAATGGCCTGGCGACTGAGGTCGGTCTGTGGCCTTGACTCCGGCATCCACTCTGACAGAGGACATGCGACTAAGTCGGCCAATGGCCTTTTCTCCTGCGCTCACTTGTCCGATGTCAGCTTGAGCAACGTTAGGCCTCTAGGGGGTTGAGAAACTGATCCCCGGAATGGCCTGAGCCAGTCTATCCAGGGAGTCTGCACCTGAGGAAGCAGCCAACTTGGAGAATGCTTTCGCCAGTCTGTCACTGGAGGAGGATCGGATGTCAATATCCAAATGGCGGGCAGAAGTCTGGGAGTGTGGCCAAATCTTTAAAGGTTGCAAGGTTGAGGACTGTGTCTTGGTCTCCTCTTTGTAGTGATGCTTCCCCAATATTTTGTGAGAGGAGCCCTCCTTGGAAGAACAATCCTGCATGGCAGCAAGTTTTCGTTCCATTAAGAAGGTCTGGAGGGCTTTTAGGCAGCAGATTCTCGTCCTGTTAAATTTTTGGCAGTGTGGGCAGGCCTCAGTGTCATGGTCTGGGCCTAGGCACAGCAGGTAGGCAGAGTGCCTGTCTCGTGATGGTTATCTGCCGAAAGCACAATTAGACTGGTGCCAGTTGATGGAAGATGTCAGGGAAGATAACATGCAGGAAGTAGAATAAAATAAACAAACTTGGTTCAATAGTGTTGAAAACGCGGGTAAGATGGTGGTCGATCGAAACTGAACGAGTCCGTGGAGTCGATGCACAAGAGTCGATGGCGTGGAAAGAACAGAGGTGACGCTGTGGGACTGTCCCCTTTATACCGTGCGTGATGTCAGAGGCGAGCCCACCATATACTGCTAGCTAGAAATTTTCTGTGGGGGAAGGAGGCATGGCCAGCAGCTGAGCTGTGAACAACATTCCTGTGCAGCTCTGCAGATCTTTGCAGTTAAAAGATAAAATCTATACATTTTTGTTACTACCTTTACATTTCTTATGTTGGATTGAAAGAGCATCTCACCAGCTACAAATCTGTGCACTTAAATGACTTTCTGGGCAACAGGACATCGAAAATGGTCCATGGCAATAAAGCGAGTGCAAACGTGGAGGGCATCCACCGGAAAGATGCAAAGGCAAGCAGCAGCAAAGAAGGCCCATTCGGGTTTAGGGCATCCAGTGAGATCTCAACCAACTAATGCAGCTTTGTTGTGGACTATTCAAAGTCTGGACAGTAAAATAAGGACTTCAAAACAGAATTGAAACAAGTCCATACTAAAGTGGAACTGCTGAGAGAAGACTCGAAGGGTGCAACAAAAAAGACAGAGCTCTCACCATGGCATCTGGCCTTACAAAAGAAAACATTTCACTTTGGCGGCATCTAAAGAATGTTGAGAATGATACAAATGATGCACATCAGGGTGCTAGGATTGCCGGAGGAAACAGAAGGCGAAAACCCCACTATTTTTCTCAGAGACTGGCTGGTGGATTTACTTCACTTGGGAGAGCTGTGTGTTGTACTGAAGGTATATTGTATAATGCCACGAGGTGAGAGACCTAGGCCTGTCGCAGGAAACTACGCTCCTCGTACACTGATGGTGGAGTTACAAACGTCGACTGAGCGGGACATGATTTTTACAGAAAGCAAAGTCGTTGAGCCCTTTGGCATGGCAAGACAATAGAGTACATATGTTCCCAGACCTTAGCTCATGCGTATCGAGAAAGCACGTTTGATGAGATGGGGCGAGGCTCCGGCGCCTGGGGATACGCCATGTTTTATTAATGCCTGCAAGCCTACGTGTACACTATGGAGCTGAAGCCCATCAGTTTTCGCGGGTAGCTGAAGCGGCCAACCTTCTGGACAAAACCGAAAAGCAATTTGCCGCTCGAGGTTACTCTTCCAATTCTGAGGAAGAACAGGACATGTGAAATTATTCCTTAGTGTCTGGGTTATTGTAATTTTTATGAGTATGGGAGGGAGACAATGTTAAAGGTGAATTATTGTTGGGGCGTTTTGGGGGAGGGATGGCAGTAACTTGATTCCAGGTACCTTTACAAGTTGTAGCCTGCTTTAAAAAACAAAAATATATGTTGGAAGTTTTCTTCCTTGTGGGTACTGGGTCGTACACTTATAAGGTGGCGCTTCAGAGTGAACCAAGCTTGTTCCCTTCATCCCTCTCTCCCTCCCCCCTTCTCCCTTTGCTTCCCCTTTTTCTGTGGCAAGTTTAAGGCTCAGGTAGGACTGTTCCACTGCCTCACACAATTGAGTTTATCAAGAGGAAAAGGTAAATTAAAAAATCAGTTTTCTACAGTCTTATGTGGGGATAAATTACTAATTCCTCAAGTGCAGTAACAAGAACAGGGGTGCATAACATTACGTTACCATAACAATGTATGGCTTGCTGTAAAGATGCCTGCCTGATGGATCTATGTAGCTTGTGTAATATAAATTCAATAACATACAAGTTAAAAAAAAAAAAAATTACTAAAGATTTTCTGTGGGGTCCTGCCACTTTCAGTCCTGTCGGTGTTACCTACTGCAAGAGCTCCATCTCAAAGTAAGATAGAGTACGTTTCTCCCTGCCTATCCACGCAGAACTTGGTTGTAGTGTTGACCATCTGGACCTACTCTGACTAGCAGAGCAAATGCCGCCAGAGACAGACGCACACTGCATGGAGCTCCAGCAGGTTTATGTGGAGACAGGACTCTTGGGGTAAACAGAACCCGTGGTCACACAGGTACACTCGACACAGAGACACATCTGTCATTAGCGTGATGGTCGATTCTGGGCAGAAGCAGAATTCCTTCCTTCAGGTGTTTTGGAATCAGCCACCACCAGATGGCATCCCAATTCAGCTGGGTCACTGTGACCGGTTGCCCCAAGTGGCCTAGGCAATGAGAAGCCCTAACAGCCCAACTCCCAATGGAGGTAGCACATCTGCTAGCAGGCCCAATGGACCACAATGGTGCAGGATGCCATGTGTCCCAGAAGCCTCAGGAAATCCTGGGCAAGGTACGAGAGCCCAATCTGAAATGATCAGGCAAAAGGAGGTAAGATCCAGCACTCAGTCTGCAGAGAGGCGAGCCTTGGTCCACAGGGAATCAAGTCTGCCCTGATGAACTTCATCACCTGCTTCAGTACCAGTTCAGACTTGTCCAGGCTGACCAACAGGCCCAAGTCCTGGCAAGTCTGGAGAGCCAGATCTCTGGACCTCTCCACAGCCTCTCTGGATGGACTGGCCAACAGCCATTCATCAAGGTAGGGGTACACTGACCCAGAGGCACCACAAGTGGGCCGCCACCACTGCCATGGATTTGATGAAGACCATGGGTGCTAAGGAGAGGTCAAACGACTTAATCAGCAACTAGTACAGGACCCTACCACTCGAAACCATAGGTACCGGGAGTGGGACAGAGATGAGAATGTAGAAAAATGCATCCTGGAGGTCTCAGATGAAGAAAGTAGTTACGCAAGAACTTACGTTAACAGTAAATCTTTGAGAGAAGCTCTTGCAGCAGGTAACACCAGTAGGACTGAAGCCGGCAGGCAGCAGGACCCCCACAGAAAACTTCTAGCTAGCAGTCCATAGCGGGGACCCCTCCAGACGGCCCACCCCAAACGTCACATGGTATAAAGGGAGGGCGGTTCCTTCGTCCCTCAGTTCTCCTACTGGAGACTCCCGCAGAAAAGATGGAAGGTGATCAGGAACAGAGAACCGAGGTGAATTCCACATAGGGCAACAACAGCGTTGTTAAAGCGTAATGCGTAGTGCAGAAAAAGTCCTCTGGGGGAAGATGGGTGGGAAGCAGTACCTGCTGCAAGAGCTTCTCTCGAAGATCTAATGCTACCGTAAGTTAACTGTTAACTGTACTATCTTACTGTTGTCGAGGCACAAGTCAGAAAGCATAGGAAAAAACAGGAGCAGTTGTAAAAATTTGCAAAAATTGTTTATTAGTTAATACTTGCAGTAACAAATTAAATTTGTTCAGTATAACTATTTACAAAGGCAAAATAAACAGAGGAGATCCATCAAAGTTTTCCTTCAATCTGTGAGTCTCTTGCAAACAAGTGCAGCTCTTTTACTGTCTTTGCAACCCCCCCTTCTTAACAAGCATCCTGTTATACTTCAGGCAGGTGCAGCTAGAACACAATCTCCCAGAACCGAGGCCCCTTTTCCAAAGCTTCAGCAAAAGACTTAAAAATTGCATTTCAGGTTAACCTTGAGTTTCCAATAGCTTTTTGCAATCATCTCAAACTACAATTGTATACCTTTCAACACAGACACTAATTTCTAAACAAAGGGTTCACAATGTCAGTTATATTTCCACATACTGATTTATACATATTTTTATACCAGCAGATATGCAAGGGAGGAAAAGACAGAGCAAGTGAAGCTACAGAGATAGCAAGAGGCAAAGAATTGAGAGACTGTCGGGGTGACAAAATCCTAGGTCTCACAGTAAAATTTGGTTGCACAACCCAACAGACAAGAGACAGGAAGGGGGAGAATAGAACAGATCCCTGCATTCAAACTCTCCATAACAACTGAGACAAGGTCCTATTCAATCCTGTCACACTTACTTCGAAAGTCAGCTCTTGCAGCAGGTAACACTAGCAGGACAGAGTGCCAAGCAGTAGAGGAGACTCAGACTAATCCCAGGTGGAAGAAGCAGAGAAACAAAGAGGGCAATGCCCTCAGGAGACCAGTCCCTGAAGAACCGCAAGGCCGAAGCCCACACTGCATCTGGAGTCAATGTCAAGACTAATGCCCGATGAACGTATGGAGCAAGTTCCATGTGACAGCAGCACGTCAGCCATGGACAAGTTCTTTAAAGCTGCAAGAGACACCACTACCCCCCTCGTGAAGTGACCCTTAACCAAGCCCGGCAAGGGTTTGCCGTATTTCTGGTAACTAAAGGAAATGCAGTTTACCAGCCATTTGGAGACAGGAGCCCCACAGATTCTGAGGGCAAAGGAAACAAAAAGCTGATCAGAGCAACTAAACTCCTGTGTTCTGGAGAAGTAGCAACAAAAAAATACAGTGGACATCCAACATGTGGAGAATATCCTCACCCTGGTTCGAGTGTTCTGGATAATACACCGGAAGGTGTATGTACCACTTCAGGGTCAGCTCGAACATCACCTGTGCCAAGAACTTAGGATTGGTCCTCAAGGCCACGCAGTCCTTGCAGAATACCAAATAAGGCTCTTTACTCATCAGAGCCTGGAGCTCGGAAATCCTCCGAGCTGAAGTAACGGCAACCAAAATTAACGCCTTCCAGGAAAGGAAGCAAAGCTTGCATTCCATGGTTGGCTCAAACGGGGGAAAGGTGAGCTTTTTCAATACAAACAGAAGGTCCTGAGAGAGGATCAGGTCCCTGATGGGAGGCTTCATGCGAAGAATGCCCTGCAGAAAGGTGCGAGCCAGGTCCAGCTGTGCCACAGTTCTCCCTTGAACAGAGGAATGGTAGGCAGAAATTGCAGACAAATGGACCTTAAACGAACAGCCTGGTCCCAAATCCGAGAGCAACAAGAGGTACTCAAGGATCGTGCTCACCAGACAGGCCAAAGGGTCTAGACGGTGGGCAGCAGCCCAGAGGCAAAACATTTCCATTTCATGACATAAGTAGCCCTGGTGGAAGGTTTTCTGGCAGTCACCAGAATGTTGGTGACCCTGTCAAAGACCCCACAGCGTGACATGGCTAGGTCCCTCAGGAGCCATGCATGGAGATGCAGTGACCACAGGACGGAGTGTAACAAGGTCCCATTGTCCTGGGAGAGCAAGTGAGAGGTCAGTGGTAGGGGTAGCAGTGGCTTGACTTCCAGCTGTTGCAGCAGGGGAAAACAGGTCTGCCATGGCCACAACGGTGCCACCAGGATCATTACTGTCCCCCTCCTCTTGTAGCTTGAGAAGTACCTTCTACAGGAGCGGGAAGAGAGGGAACACAAAGAACCTCCCCCACCAGGAGAGGGATAACACGTCTCGCCAGAAAACTCCATGCCAGAGATCTAGCAAGCAAACATTGGGCAACCTTGTGTTGATGGTGGATGCAAAGAGGTCCAGTTCCAGTCTGCCCCACCTTTTCTAAGAGATCTTCTATGACAAACTGTAGATGGGCCCATTCGCATGCTCTGGACCTCATCCTACTGAGTGCATCAGCCACGGTATTTTTAACCCCAGGACATGAACTGCTGAGATATCCAGGCAGTGAGCTATGGCCCAGTTTCATACCCGCATTGCTTCTTGACAAAGGGGATACAAGTGGGTGCTGCCCGGTTTGTTGAGATAAAACACCACAATCATGTTGTCCATCTGTATCAAGAGGTGTTTCAGGAGGAGCGCGGTACTCAATGCCGGAAAGGCATAGAGAATGGCTCTCATCTCCAGGACGATGTGAAAGAACTCCTCTGACACAGACCAAGTTCTGTGGACACCCAAATATGTGCCCCAACCCCGTGCCGGAAGCATCAGACATCAGAAGTTGGGCCAAAGGCATTCTCTGGAACAGCAGCCCCTCTGCCAGAGAAGGGGATATTGTCCACCAGTTGAGTTCCCGATGCACTGGCTCAGGGATAGCGACCAGTTGGTCCAAGCTGTCCCATCATTGGTCGTACTGGACTCAGAGTCCACAGAATTCTCTTCGTATGCAGTCTGGCTAGGGGGACTGTAGTGGTGGAGGCAACCATGTGGTTCAAGAGCTAGAGAAGCATCCTGGCTGGTGCCCTTGAAAGGGATAACATGTGATGGGCTAGACCACAGAGTTGAGGGGGCCCCGTCTTCTGGGAGAAAGGCCTTTCCCCTCGAGTGGTATCGAGCAACGCCCCCATGAACTGGAGTGATTCGGTCAAAAGCAGAGAGGACTTTACTATGTTGATAGTGACTCCCAGTTCTCTGAAGAGAGAACAGGTGTCCTGGATTGTGCACCGCAGCTGCTCACTAGATGGGGCCATCAAAAGCGAGTCGTCCAGGTAGGGGAAAAGTAGTGCCCACCCCTTCGGAGGCCTGCCGCGACCACCACCAGGCATCTGGTAAAGACCCTTAGGACTGAGAAGAGGCCAAAGGGAAATGCACTGAAGTGGTACTGCCGCCCTTGAAACTCGAACCTGAGGAACCTCCTGTGAGGTTTGGCCATCAGAATATGAAGAAAGGCATCCTGCTTATCCAGTAACGTAAGCCAATCCCCCCAGTGTATCATTGGCAGTAAGTCTTGCAGGGTGACAATTCAGAAAAGTTTGTAGTCAGAAAACTGATCGAGGTCACTGAGGTCCAAGATGGGAGGCAAGTCCCCTGTCTTTTTGACCACGAGGAAGAAGTGTGAATAGAATCCTGTGCCCCTCAGAGAAAGAGACAGGTCCTATTGCCCTCTTGAGTAGGAGCCTGGATTTCTCCCTGTATTACCTCCACATGAGCTGGGGAACAATGGGAGGGTGGAGGTGGCCTGTCCGTGGCATCTGTAGGAATTCTGAGTGCCCTTGGTCGATCATCTGCAGGACCCATTGATTGAAAGTGACCTTTCACCAACCCGTGGCATAAAGCAAAAAGCAACCTCATACCGCCTTCCCCATCAGGACTACGGGAGATGGTGGGTCCCGCAAGGAGTCAGGCTGTAGCTGGAGCGGAAGATTGGTTTCAGCTGGTTTAAAGCCCCGAGACCTGGATCCAGTTGAACCGTGTGAGGGACCTTTGCAGCCACAGCCACCTCTCTGCTGTTGCTGAAATCTGGATTGTTGACCCTTTTCCATGAAAACAAGGCTTCTGAAAGGGCCTTTGCTTTGGTTTGTACATGGTGTACAGATGAATCCTGCAGCTTGGTGATTATCCTCTCTGAATCCTCACCAAAGAAGACAGAACTTTGGAACGGTGTTTCCAGATTGCTAGTCTGGACATACTGGGCAAAGCCTGAGACCCAGAGCCACGAATGGAGTCAGACATACTCACGTAGCCACTGCTCTTACAGCCATGTCTGCTGAGTCATAAGCCGACCAGAGGACATACTTGCCAACGTCCAAGCCCGTTTCCAGTAGCTTCTTCAGCTCAGCTTTTTCTACTGGCAGCCCAGGATCTCTCTCTGATAATGTCCATCCCCCTGCTCCCAAAGGGCATTTTCGAATTGCACCATGTGTGTTAAAAAATGAAGACATCATATGGTGCATGTCACAGAAGAATACATCTTGCGTCCCCACCCCCCCAAAAAAAGCATCCAGCTGTTTAGACTCCTGGTCAGGAGGCTGTATGCTAAGGTGACGTGGCCTCTGGGACCAGTCGATGACAGTCTGCCATAGACTGCTCTCCCAGGAAAGGTTCCTCCTTCGGGGCCCTATATAGGCGATATGCCTTTTTGGGCACCACGAGGGAAGTGCGAGGGTGTTTCCAAACCACCTTGGTGACATCTGCAAATATGCTGACCAAGGACAGAACAACAACCAGCTTCGGGCCTTTTTGGCGCTGGTACTTGGCCAAACAGAGTCTCACCGGGTCAAGGTCCTCCGTCTCCAGCAGTAACTTTGGAGTATCCCTTGGGTCTACAGGGGAAAGACCTCCTGCAGACGACGGTACCGAGGAGGACAAGCCTAAGGAACGGTCCTTGTCCACATAGGACCACAGAAACCTTGTGTGTCAGCGTCTGCCTTTGTGACTCTCAGAGGAACTGGAGGAACTGTGGCTCTGGGACCTGAAGAGACATTTGTGGTCTGTCTTCCCCATACTAGAGACGGGGGAGGAGTACTAGTATCGGGGGGCTCTACCAGAGGAAGTTTTGGTGACAGGAGGTCCGTCCTCATGGTCTCCACCAATACCCAAACAGGTCTTTGACCTGGGACAAATGGAGCTTAGGCTCCATATCGGCAGTCAGGCTAGATGCTGGTGTGCGCGCATCCTGGAGGAGAGACAGCCAAAGTCGCAGATCCAATATCAGTAGCTGACGCCTGGTCCAAATCAGACATCTGGTAGTCCTCAGAATGACTTGCCTCAAAAGTTAGTCTGCCGGCAGTGGGAGGGAAATCGGCGACATTGTAGACTGGACAGCGGAGCTGTCGAAGCAGCGATGTCAGTCGGGTGTTGTTCACTATCTAATGATGTTCCACAGACGTTTGACGGCGGCATAAGCAGCGGAGGCAGCTGTGAGGCAGACCTCCCAGAGGAGTGCCCCGAAGCCTTTATCCTGGGAGTCTACGTCACGGAGACAGCCTGACCAGGAGTGAACTGATGTCAGTCATGAGGCAAGCCTGCCGAGGACAGAGTGCCAGCCGGAGGCCTGAACTTAACCGGCTGCAAGGCTGGGCCAGAGGACCCAGAGCCGTGGCCTTTACCAGACGCCCTGATCAGGGTGGGCCATTTCACTACCATTAGCCAGGTAGGAGAACGGTTGACCTGGGAGGTAGAGTTTGAGCTACCCCGGGAGGCAGAGAGGGAGCCTGAAGACCTAGATTTTGAGGAAGCTCTCTCCTTTCACTCTCCTCCTTATGGTGGTGCTTTCCAGAAGATTTCTTATGGGAAGAACTCCCCTGAAAAGAGGAATCTTTCTGCATGGCCATTAATTACTGCTCTGCAAGGAAAGCTTAGAGTGCCTTTTGGCAGCGGGCCCTCGTCCTGCTGTTAAATTTTAAGTAGTGTGGACAGGCCTGACTATCGTCATCAGGGTCTACACACAGGAGGCTGGCAGAGTGCGCATCCTTGGGAGGAATTTGTTTGCCACAGGCACACTTGGAAGAGCGTCATTCAATGAAGACGTCCAAGACAACATGCAGAACTCTTGAGCCTTGAAAAAGCAAACTTTTTCATCAAAACAAGAAAATTTAGGACAAGTAGTAAAATGGCAGTCGAACTAGCAAGAGGCATCTGTGGAGCCAATGAACGCGAGTCGACGGCAGGAAAAGAACTGAGGGACGCAGAGGACTGACCTTTTATATCATGTGACACGTCAGGGGAGGTCCCCGCTATGGACTGCTAGCTAGAAGATTTCTTTTGGGTCGTGCAGCCTGTCTGCTTCAGACCTACTGGTGTTACCTGCTGCAAGAGCAGACTCTCAAAGTACCATCCACATGTTCTGCTCCAGCTATGGGATAATCTAAGCATGACATAGAAACATAGACTTTGACGGCAGATAAGGACTGCTAGGCCCATCTAGTCTGCCCATTTCCCTACCTACAGGAAAGGCCGCAGATCCTAGTTAACCAACAGCCTATATCTTCCTGCCAGGAGGTAACTGGACACATAACCCTGATTGACCATCCAGAACTTGCATTTCTGCATGACCTGCTTTAGACTGTGCAGATCCAGTATGGGGCATCAGACCCCTGTCCGTTTCAGGACCAGAAGGTAACTGGACACATAACCCTGATTGACCAGGATGTGCAGGACATGGGCAATTGCCCCTTTTGTAAGGCGCTAAGCAATGCCCTCCCACAGGGAAGACAGCGCATCCTGCGACACCCTGGACTCCAGAAGCGCATAGAGATGGAAAGGTGGAAAAGCCATGAAGAGCAGAGGCAATCCTCTAACCACCATGTCCAACACCTACTTGTCCATTGTGATAGCTGACCAACATGACAAGAAGTGGCACAGGAAACCACCAGTGAAAGTAGACAGATACAGGACGGGTGTGGGTGATGCTCCAACCCATTACTAGGCAGCTTCAGGGAACACCAGTTGCCCTGGACAGAAAGGCACCACTACCCATGCCCCTCCCTTCCTAAGACCCTCACTCCCAGACCTGGGCTTGGAGCACCAGTCCTGAAGCTGCCCCTACTGAGGCTGCTGCCAAGGAAGCTGTGACTGAAAGGACCGGTACTGAAAAGCTGGTTTAACTGGATCCTTTTTCTGGTCCTTCTGGAATATCACAGAATCTGGGGCGACATCAGACTTCACAATGTGGGTGAGATACAACTTCACCTCAGGGACGAACAGGTCGGTGCCCAAAAAAGGTACATGAGCCAGCTTTTGCTGGGTGTCCGCCGTGAAGCTGGGCAGAGACAGCCAGGCCCTGCAACATATAGAGATGGCTGCTGTCATGTCGCAGGCACGAGTCGCACATATCCAGGGTCGTCTGAGTTAGTGTTTAGTCAGCAATTGATCCTGGTCTTGGATGACCATCATTCCTGTTGACCCAAATGCTGACCATCACCACTGCCTGATAAAGGTCTAAAGATGCCACAGTGTACACCTTAGCAGCACGGTCAATCTTGCGTGACTCCTTGTTCGTAGGCTTGTCCACATCACCATGGTGTTCGAACCTGCAAAATACCAAATCCGTGACCAATACCTCCATATAGCGGTGGTCAAACAGTGCCAAAAGGGAACCTGTACGGACAGTGTATCTGCAGACCATGCAGGCAGAAGGTGCAGAGCAGGATGCTGGCAAAGCTCCAGAGTTAGTCTCTACCACCCACACCAATTCCCATACATACCGTTAGACTATACATTTACTTGTTTCATTACTGCTGGGCCTGGGGCAGGGGGAGAGGAAGGTACAGGGCTAGACAGACTGAGTACTGAGCAGTGGGAAGCCAACCTACTAAAACTAGGCATACCAGAGTGCAAGGGAATTTCCAGTCACTTTTCTGTGGTGGTTCCAGTAAAGGGTGCTGATGGGGCATGGGTTGTAACCCACAGATGCTGCACTGTGTCCTTTAGTGTAGCCACTGTCTGCTGCTTCTGCAGCACTTATGGGCTTGTTTTCTTATATCATAGCTTCTGTACTAGTTTAGATGCTAAGGTGCACCGAATAGTTGCTTTGGCGGTTATATAGGGATTGAGACACCAAGATCAGGAGGTCTTGAGCCGCTTCCTCTGCTGTTTTATACTGTTTGATCCCAGCCTCCAGGTCTGCAGTCAGTTTTGCAGGATACATGGTGCAAAACTTTCTCAGTTCAAAAATCATAACATCCATTCGATGTCATACAGAGTGCCTAGCATGCTGGCTCCCTTCTTGGTGTGGCGCGTGGTCCAGGCTGACAAGGAGCTTACACGGTCTCAGCTTTGATACTGTTGGGGAATGGCGACCACACTCCAGGGCAAAGGGTCCCAGATGGAATTCCGCATTTTGTAGGCACTCTCTCCTTTTGTTGTTTAAAATTCTGCTGGGCAGTGTTTGTTGAGGTATTTAGGAGTTTTTTTTTTTTTTTACATTCCTGGACACAGCTCTGAACACAGGCTAACAGGCACATGACATCACCAAAAGTCCACAACATGCAAGGTATCAAATAAGCCGAAAGGAATGATTAGCAGTTTTGCTGGTAAAAGTGCTAATCAGTGGTAAAAATATAGCACTCTACACAGCTTGATTAGCAAAATAAACAAAACAAGCATTTGTCAATGCCGAACGTTCGCTTGCAGGTATTTGCAGTGGTGTTTGGCATGTATGGTGCTTTACCCTAATGCCCTGTGCGATTGCTGGTATTTGCACAATAAATTGTCAGCATGACCTTTTTGTTACCCCCATTGTGCGCTACATAGACGGAAACATGTTTTGGGCAGGATGTGAAAAATGACAGCTATACTGCTCATAAGGAAGTGTGGTAAAATGGCAATGTTGAAAATCTGGAGTGGAAATATTGAAAATTCGCAAACCTAGGAGCGCTTTGTTAGAACTGTGCAATGCAAGCTCAGTAAAACAGTCATTGTTAGGAATTTTCACCAAAATTTCAACACAGCCATTTTAAGACCTCTGCTCATGAACAGTCTCACTGTGATTTTCTTAATGTGTCCCATACATTGATTTCGCACACTGACTGCGCCATTGTGCGCTGCATGGGCGGAAACACGTTTTGGGCAGGATGTGAAAAATGACAGCTGTACTGCTCATGAGGAGGTGTGGTAAAATGCCAATGTTGAAAATCTGGAGTGAAAATATTGAAAATTCGCGAACTTATGAGCCTGCGTAGGAACTGCAGCAATGCTCAGTAAAACAGTCATTTTTTTAATTTTTGCACCAAATTTTCAACATGGGGTTTTGGGACCCTTCTCATGAATGATGTCACTGTCATGGCGTTATTGAGCCGAAAGGTGATTTCCGCAGTGACTCGCGATGCCTGCGAAGTCACCCGCCGGGCGAATGCGCCATGACAGTGACATCAATCGCGAGAAGGGTCCCAAAACCCCATGTTGGAAAATGGTGCAAAAATTCAAAAAATGACAGATATGCAATAAAGTTGAAACCCCCCCTATCTAGCCCATTATACAGCTTACCGGCATTTCCTCAGTTCGCGGTCGCCTTTGAAGAGTGCAGACATGTTCCCGGTCCACGAGATCGTCGCACCGGAGGTAAGTATGGGGAGAGGGGGTGTGGGAGGCTGGGTGCAGTGGGTGGGTGCGGGTTTTGGGAGGGGCTGAGAGCGCGCCGTGGAACCATTTTATTTTACGGTTTAAAAAAAAAACGGACTACGTGGGGCGTTTGCCACGCTGAGGTGGGTGGGCTCCCAGCATGGCAGAAGATGGCAGGGGCGAGGCCGGCGGGGATGGGCACCCGTCGGCAAAATGCAGCGGGTGGGCGCCGAGGGCAGCGGGGATTAGGCACACCCGTCGGCAAAAAGGCGTTTGCCCGCTGGGGTGGGCTCCAGCGTGGCACCACTTTGGGGGCAGCATAGCGCCGCGGGGGGCGCGTGGCGGCCGGGGACAGCGTGGCGGCGCTCAGTATACGGCGGTGCTGCTTTCCTTTGAAGCAGAGGAACACCGCTGTCATACAGCTCATGCACCCATTGGTGCAGGACACCACGCCTGCTCAAGGAGCAGTGCATTGGATGGGAGAGGCACACCTCCAAGTGTGCTACTCTCCCAAAACGTTCCTTGCGCATGCGCGCAAGCGAACGTGAAAACAAATACTTATTCCCAGCAGCATGAGTGGTGTTCTGCACTCCTGAGGTGTAGTCTTTCGGATGAGATGTTAAACTGAGGTCCCATCTGCCTGTTCTGGTGGTAGTTCAGGTGGATGTTGAAGATTCCATGGCACTTCGAGAAGAGTAGGGGAAGTTCCCAGGTGCCCTGGCCAAATTTCCCCCATTCACTAAAAATACCATCAACAGCTTAATCTGGTTCAAGGTCAGTTGGCATTCATCTGTATCCCCCTCCCCAGAGTCATGCCTGAAAATAGGCAAGAAATTGCCTAGTGCACTTACCCGGTCAACAAAAACTAAATAAAATTCATGCAGTCTATGTAGTCTCCTATATCACTGAGACCCTCAAAGAAAATGGGTAGCAGCACACTACTTTGCCCTTTTAGAATGGTTAGTATTACTTCCTGTTTTGTATAGCATTTTGCTACGCTATACGAGCCCATGTACCACCCTGACAAGCACTGTTTAACATCATTTTAGTTGTGATTAAAATTAACTGGCAGGCAGCGATTCTTGACCTTATGGGACACAATAAGTGCACAAAAACAGCTTGGAATACGGATGAAAAAATCTGGTCCAAGTCATTTGAGTACTTTTTAACTTTTGTCCCCTACTCACCAATCTCCTGGCCTCTCTCCAGTGTGGTCTCAGGTATGGTCTTTCTCCTGCACACCTGAAGCCCCCCAGACTCCTGGTATGGGCCCATCTCCTCTTGCCACCGAACACCCCCTCCCCCCTCCTTAGCCCCAAGACAGGACCGCTGACTCCTATTGGCACTCTATCTAGCATCTAGTAGAGCGACCAGGGAGCGAAGGGAGAACCAGTCGGTCGGCAGGACCCAGTACTGTGCGTGGTGGCCGTCCCACTGGACCCACCTTCGCCTACCAGGCAAGCAGGGCTATTCTGCTTTCTGTCCCCCCACTTAGACTCGGCAGTGCAATGCGCACCAGCGTGAGATATTTGCGCTCCCATGCACGTTCACAGGAGCCCCGCTGCAGCAAATCCCCTTACTAGAGATCCCGACTGTTGCTGCACCCTCAGTCTCCACTGTGGTCACCAGACAGCAGGATCTTCTACCCCCTTCCTTCCCATCGCTGGCGTGGCGCAATGCAAGGCGTCCAGCGCCTCAGCCCTCTGCGCCACCAAGCTGGCTACCTTTTATTATTTCAATATAAAAAAAAACACTAAAGCAGACTCAAAATAGGGAAAGAAGGGCATCATTCAAGCCAGGTGATAAGGGGCAATCTAAAACGGGAATACAAAATGTGTAGGCCAAAATGTGCACTGCTATCATACACTGCTGCTTTAACATGATTTATAAAATGATCGCATGTACATACATAAGAACATACAAAGAAGCATGCAGAAAGCAGCCATTTGGTCTAACAAGTCTGCTCGTGTTCCATGGTCCACAGCTTAATGTACATTTCATCTGTTATGGTTATGGGTTTCCACTTAAGTATCTACAAGTTCTGTGTGTGTCAAAACTGCAGAGATTTGCAGTTCTCACCCAAAGAACTTGAGAAATACACTCAACTATGAGAGACACAGTAACTGTACATATAAAACAGTTCAGTACATATAAAAATTCAAAGTGTTATAAGCTGTAATAATGCACCATCACCTGACTGGTTTCTCCCAATTAAGTTTCTTTGGTTTTAGATCCATTTTATAACCAAGCATAATAAGCATGAAAAGTCATCACGATCCATTCTTAGTCAGTGTAAATCACCCGAGAAGTGGGATTCCGAATCTGTGCAACTGTATGTTGCTTGGGGATGGACAGGTTGGGTGTCAGTTTTTCGGACACCAGTCTATCTCTGGGACTCAGTGGACATCCTTACCAAAATGCAGGATGTCAGTTGGCGGGCATGCCTGCCCTGTTAGTCTTGTTCCTGACTCCTTACTGTTATGAGCACCCAGTTGGCTCCACTGTACAAGTCAAAATTTCCCCCCACCACCACGCACCTCCAACAGACAAGTTGTACTAAGCAGAATTCTGAAGCAGACAGGGTGGAACTGGGGATGTCCTGGGGGAGCTGATTGCCCTAGGAGGGATGGATAAAACAGCAGAATTGTATACTTTGAATGTAAATGGTTTGCAAAATCCAGTGAAGCGGACCACAGTGTTCTCCCAGATTAGGAAAACACACCCTGGAGTATTGGCTTTACGGGAAACCCATTTGGATGCCTCTGAACATGCCACACAGAAAATTTGTATACGAGGGAATTTTATAGCTCCGAGTTACCTAGGGGTAAACGCAGGGGAGTGGTAATTCTCCCCTACTCTACACTCTTTATAGGAACTGAAGGTGGTCAAGGATAAGGAGGACAGGCTTGTAACTGTGCTGGGGCAGCTATCATATGGAAGTTACATTAGGTAATGCATCTCCTACCAGGCTCTATGGAAAGGGAGGCAAGGAGTCTAGATAAGATTCAGGAACACACTAAGGGAATGCTACTTTTGGCTGGGGATTTTAATACGATTCAGTCTAACGATTTGGACACCTTGAATCCCCAACCCCCTCTCCCCATTTCTACTCAGCAAACAAACCAGTTTGTCACGTCTTAAAGCATGCAAGTGGGCCGATATCTAGCAGGCTACCCACCCTCATAACAGATGATATACACATTACTCTCTGGTCTATTAAGTATATACTCTTATAAACTGGAGTTACACGTAACATGTATCCCTTAAATGTCAACTAAGAGATAGGAGATATTTTGCTCTCCAATTATGCATCAGTCCTATTTTTTTTTTTTTTTTTAACTTTATTGCATGTTTCATATGACCAGCCATGACCTATCGTGACCTGCACAGAGAAATCCCTAAGATGCAGTGGCATTTAAACAAGGTTCTACCGTGGATCAGAAGAGTTCTGTAAATTTTTGGTAGAAAAAAAATCCCAGACACGAACTGAACCGGGGGGGGGATGCGCACATTCGGAGGTGGTATTGTGGGATACCCTCGAAACTGTGTTCAGGACCATATCACAGAATATCGTACACAGAAAGATAGTACCCAGGGGGTGGCTGGCCTACAGGACACCAGTTAGCTCATATGCAGGGTGATGCATCTATTAAGATGCAACTCGGCAGGCCACTGACAAATTGCTACTTGAACGAACAGAGAAGGCCTTGATCCTCCATTATAAATATTATGATATGGGACACCCAGCAACTCTAGTCCTGGCACATCAAGTCAGGCGACAGGTACTGTGACCCAGTCAAAACAACCCACCACAGCAAAGCTTCTTCAAAGAACTGGGGAAATGGCAGAATCTTTCTGCCATTATTATACTTTCATGTATACTCCTGAGGAGCCCCACAGTGAGGGGGCCAGAGAGGGATTCTTGGCCCCGCAGGCTCTCCCCCCAATTAACAAATGAGCTAATGAGCAGGTTAAAGTACAGTTACATAAGAACTTACCGTAACAGTAGATCTTAGAGAAGAACTCTTGCAGCAGGTATTACCATCAAGATTAATGCCGCTAGGCATTAGGACCTCACGGAAAAATCTTGTAGCTAGCAGTCTGAAGCAGGAGTCCACCCCCCCCCCCCCCGTCAGACGTGGTATAAAAGGTGCGGTCCCCCAGCACCATATCCGTTCTCCTGCCGGAGACCAGGATGAAGTAAATGGAGAACCAAGCAGGACCTCCCCTACCCTAAAGAAGGTTAACAGTAGTTCCTGGGGGATGGTAGGTGGGAAAGCCACCTGCTGCAAGAGTTCCTCTCGAAGATCTACTGTTATGGTAAGTTCTTACATAACTATTATCTGATTTAGAGGTGGAGCTGTTGCAACAGGTTAGGACATTAGGACAGAGTCCCAAGCAGTACCCAAAAATAGGCCCAGGTCTGACGAGAGGGGAAAAGAAACAACAGCTGGACAACTTCAAGAGAGTAGGCCCTGAAGGATGGCTGTAATGCCCAAGGAAGGTGTGGACAGTTCTCCAAGTCGTATCAGCACAGAGATCTACAGAGGAAACATTCCTCAGAGAGGCAAAGGAGGTAGAGACAGCCCTGGCGGAATGACCCTTGACCGAGCCCAGCAAAGGTTTGCCATGATGCTGCTAACAGAATTAAATACACTGCACAAACCAACAGGTTAGTGTCTGCTTGGTGACAGGAGCCCATCTTCCTATGCGCAAAGGAGATGAACAACTGGTCCATCTTTCTTGTGGAACTGGTTCTAAAGAGGTAATAACTAAAAACTCTGTGGACATCTGGAGTATGCAATAAGGCTTCACCTTGGTCTGAAAACTCTGGATAATAAACCGGAAGCTGGATGTCCTGGTTCAGCGTTAAAACGGACACCACCTTTGGCAAGAATCTGGAATTTTTACACAGGGCCACGCTGTCCCTATAAAAATAAGATAAGGCTCCTTGCACATAAGGGCCTGAAGCTCGCAAACCCTTCGAAGTAACAGCAACTAAAAATAATGCTTTCCACGAAAGAAAGCAAAGCTCGCAACTGGTGGCTGGTTCGAAGGAAGGCAGGGTGAGCTTCCCAAGAACAAAAAGTAAATCCCAGGGAGAGACAGGAACCCTCTGGGGGGGGGGGGTGCTGATATGTAGAACACCCCTCAGAAAGGTCTTGCACACACTGAGCTGTGCCAGAGTTTTCTCCTCATACTGTGCATGATATGTTGATAAAGCACGTAGGTGCACCTTGGATGGACGGATAACAAACCCAGGTCCAACAAGTGGAGAAAGTAGTCCAGCATGTGCTTGACTGGACAATCCAGGGGATCTAGGACACGAGCTGTTGCCCAAACGCAGAAACGCTTCAGCTTCATGACATAAGTTGCCCTAGTGGAGAGTTTCCTCGCTGCCACCAAAACTACTGCCACCCTGCTTAACACTTCTGATCTCTCCTCTGCCAAGACTGCAGGAGCCAAGCATGCAAGTGGAGAGACCACAGCACAGAATGGACTAGTGTCCCCCGTTCCCGAGAGAGCAAATGAGTGGACAGTGGCAACTGCACGGGAGGTTCCATGGCCAGTTGCTGTAACAGCAGATACCAAATTTGTAGAGGCCAAAACAGCAGCCACCAGAATCATTCTGGCCTCCTCTGTCTGCAATTTGAGCAGAACTCACTGAATGAGAGGGAAGGGAGGGAAGGCATACAGAAACCTCCCTGTCCAGGAGAGGGACAATGCATCTCGCCAGAAAAAACACCAGGCCCTGGATCTAGCAAGCAAAAAATTGGCAGTTTGGCATTGCATGGGGACACAAATAGGTCCAACTCTGGTCAGCCCCAAAGACCGAAGGTAGTCTGTGACTACTTGGAGCAATTCCCGTTTGTGACTTAGAGAACGAGAGCAGCTTTGACTGTCCGCAAGAACGTACAGTTACGTAAGAACTTACCGTAACAGTAGATCTTCGAGAACAGCTCTTGCAGCAGATTACACCATTAGGACCCGAAGCCGACAGGCGACTTGGTTATGAAATTTTCTAGCTAGCCAGTCTTCAGCGGACTGCCTCCGGCTGTCGGTCCGCCCCGACGTCAGGCGTAGTACATAAGGAGGCGGTCCCCCCCCATAATCCTCAGTTCTCCCACCGAAGACTCCCGGCCGCTGGATGACATCAGAAGAGGAAACAGAGGATCCGTCACCAGATGGCAAAGACTAGTGAAAAGTAATGTCCCTTCCCATAAGATGGGTGCTTGACTACGACCTACCTCCAAAAAAGGGGGATGGTGGGTGGGAAGGTACCTGCTGCAAGAGCTGTTCTCGAAGATCTACTGTTACGGTAAGTTCTTATGTAACTGTACTATCTTACTTCGGGACACAGCTCTTGCAGCAGGTTACACCATTAGGACTGATTTCCAAGCAGTAGTGGCAATCATGCACCACCAGGAGGAGGAAAGGTAGAGACCTCGATATAACTCGAGCCTAGGACAGAAGTCCCTGAAGGACGGCTAGACCAAATCCCGGTCTTCACCTCGATGCAATGTCTAGGCTGTAATGCCTGATAAAGGTATGCACAGAGCTCCAAGTCGCTGCAGCACAAATAGCTGAGGTGGAGACGTTCTTTAACACCGCAAAAGAAGTAGCCACCCCTCTTGTGGAATGACCCTTGACCACGCCCGGTAAGGGTTTATTGCACTGGTCATAACAGAAAGTGATGCATTGGATGAGCCACCCAGAGTGTGACTGTTTGGAGACAGGAGCTCCTATCATTCTGTGAGCGAAGGAGACGAAAAGTTGGTCCGATTTCCGTAGCTGTTTGGTTCTGGTCAGGTAGTATCTGAGGCACCGATGCACATCCAGGGTGTGCAGAAGGGCTTCTCCTCGATTAGAGTACCTTGGGAAATACACTGGTAGATCAATATCCTGATTAAGGGTGAGAGCCGAGACCACCTTAGGCAAAAACATTGGGTTTGTCCTTAGGGATACCTTGTCCTGGTGGAAAACCAAATGAGGCTCTTTGCACATAAGGGCGTGCAATTCAGAGATCCTTCTAGCAGAAGTAACAGCAACAAAATAAGTTTTTCAAGGAAAAGCGTAGCTATAATCAGCGGCTGGTTCAAAAGGATGGCAATGGCGCTGCTCCAGGACAAAAAGCAAGTCCCAAGGAGGGATTGGATCTTTGATGGGCGGCCTAAGGTGGAGGACTCCCCTTAAGAAGGCACAAGTAGTGTCCAGCTGGGCCACCGTCCAATGGCCTATGGGAGCATGGTAGGCAGAAATTGCACAAAGGTGCACTTTAATCGAGGAGTAAGCCAGCCCGGAGTGGAAGAGGGAAAGCAGGTAGTCCAGAACCAGCTTTTCTGGACAGTCTAATGGCGGGAAGCCGCGTGCTTGAGCCCACAAACAATCTACACCATTTCATGGCGTACATTGCATGGGTTGCCAGTTTTCTGGTGGCAGACAGTACATCTGCCACTTCTTGCGAGACCCCGTATCGCATCATGGCTATGTCTCTAGGAGCCAAGCGTGCAGGTTCAATGAGCGCAAGTCTGGAAGGACCAATGAACCGGCCTCCTGAGACAACAGATGGGAGCTGATTGGCAAAGGAATTGGAGGTTCCCGGGATAGCTGGTGCAGAAGAGGGAACCAAATCTGTCTGGGCCAGAAGGGTGCGATCAGAATGAGCGCCGCTTGCTCCCTGCAAAGTTTCAAGAGAACTCTCTGGATCAACGGGAAAGGAGGGAAGGCATAGAGGAATCTGCCCGCCCAGGAGAGGGACAACACATCTTGCCAGAAAATACCAGGCCCTGGATCTAGCGAGCAAAAATTGGGTAGTTTTGCGTTAGATGGGGACGCGAAAAGGTCCAACTCTGGAGTGCACCATCTGTGAAACAGATCCTCTGCCACCTCCTGTAGAAGTTCCCACTCGTGGACTCTGGCGGTCTGCGATGGTGTTGTCCACTCCCGGGACATGTACTGCAGTTAGGTTTGCGCCGTGCTGCAATACCCACTCCCACACTCTCATGGCCTCCCTGCAAAGTGGGTAAGAGTGAGTGCCTCCTTGTTTGTTAAGGTAATACATCACCGCGGTATTGTCAGTAACAGGAGTGTACCCGGTGGAATCTCCAACTGGAAGGCATGCAGAGCGTAAAGGACTGCCCTCATTTCCAAAATGTTGATGTGGAGATGACTCCTGGGCTGTTCACTGGCCCTGAGACCGAACACCGTCCAGGTGTGCTCCCCAACCTAGCCCTGAGGCGTCTGTAGAGAGGGTCACAGTCGGACACTGCACTGTGAAGGGAACTCCCGCAGAGAGGTTCCCTGGATTCAGCCACCATTGCCAATCCTGAATTACGACTTTTGTGATCCGGATTGGATGCTGCAGATGGTCTTGCCTTTGGTCCCATTGCACCTGTAGCATCCACTGGGTTACCCGCATGTGGAGAAGTGCCAGCAGGACTGTCGCGATGGCCGCAGCCATGTGTCCAAGCAGGCGAATGACCAGTCTGGCTGGGACGGTCTTCTTCAAAGACAAGTCCCCGATGAGAGCTCTGATGTGCTCCGCTCTGTCAGAGGGAAGAAAAGCTTTCGCTCCGACGGTGTCCAGAACTGCCCCTATAAACTGCAGTTTCTGGGATGGCACCAGGAGTGACTTCTCGTAGTTGACAATACCCCATGATTGAAAAAGGGACTGGGTGCAGTGAATAGCCGTCATCAGTGCCTCCCTGGAGGGCGCCATGAGAAGCCAGTCGTCCAGGTATGGGAACACGTAGTGGCTTTGTCTCCTCAGAGACGCCGCTACGACCACCATGCACTACGTGAATATGCGAGGTACTGATGACAGCCCAAAGGGAAGAGCTCAGAACCAATAATGGCAGCTCTGAAACTAAGCGCAGGAACCTCCGGTGTGCTTGAGCAATTGGAATATGCAGGTAGGCATACTGCATGTCCAGAGACGCCTTAAAGGCATCCTGCTTCAGCATAGGAATTAGACCCAGAAGGGTCACCATGCGGAAGCGTTTGTAAACAACCGAAAGGTTGAGGTCGCTGAGGTCCAGTATTGGACGGAGGTCCCCGGTTTTCTTTGGAACCAGAAAGAAGTGAGAATAGTACCCTAGTTCTCTCTGGTTCTCTGGGACGTGCTCCAAGGCTTCTTTTTCCAGAAGAGCGAGCACTTCCTGCTATATGAGCAGGGCATGCTGACCCAAATATCGGGAGAGCAGGGGAGGTCTTGTAGGTGGACTGCCTACAAATTCTATATAATGGCCTTTTTTGACCAGCTGCAGAACCCATCTGTCAGTGGTGATAGATCATCACCCTGGCAACTGCCGTGCGATTCGACCCCCGACTTTCTTTTCCCGTTGATCCTGAGGAGGGGTGGGGGCAGGGAAGGAGTCATGCTGTGGCAGCGTTTGATCAGGCAGGCTGGGCCAACTTTGAAAATGGTTGGCCTCTGCCTGGGGATGACTTAGCCTGGGCCTTACGGGTGAAAGTGCCCCTCTGCTGCTGGCCGGAACATTGCTGTTGCCTTTGTAGCCAGCCACAGAAACGGCTCTGGTTCCTACGAAAGGAACTAGGCAGAGACCTGTACATAGCTTGTACAGATCGGACTGCCTTCCCTGCGTCCTGAAGTTTGGTGATTACTCTCTCAGAGGCTTCACCAAATAGGACCGCGCCATTATAAGGGACGTCTAAGATGTTCTTCTGGACGTCCGGGGTAAAGCCGGAGACACGGAGCCAAGAGTGTCTCCGGAGACGCACGCCTGAGGTTGCAGCTCTGGCTGAAGAGTCCACAGAATCATATGCGACTCCGAGCACTTGGTCCCCACATTCGAACCTGTGTGGAGGAGGTTCAAGAGCTCCTCCTTGTGGTCGCCATCAGGCATCTTCCTCGACCAGGTCCTGTCCCTGCTCCCACAGTGCGTTCTGGAATTGAACCATGTGGGTGAGGTAATTCAGTGACCTGATGGCGCAAGTCGCGGTCCAGTTGCTTGGATTCCTGGTCCAGTGGCTGTGTGTTCATATGCTGAGATCTCTCAGACCGGTCATGCGATGCGGTGATGACCAGGAAGGATGTTTCGCCAGATACTGGTCCTCCCTAGGGGCCTTGTATAGGCGGTCAGCCTTCTTCGGCACAGTGGGAGTGGAGTGCGAATGTTTCCAGGCGGCCTTGGTGACATCCACAAAGGTATCCACCAAGGGCAGCACTACCACAGGCTTCGGGTCTTTCTGCCGAAGGTAGCGAGCAAGGCGTTGTCTCTCTGGGTCAAGCTCTTCAGCATCCCACCCCATGTTCTCCTGGATGTGCCTCATGATCTCCGCGAAAGAGGGATCATCCGGAGGAGACCTGGGTAGGTTGTGTGGGTCCGGAGAGGGAATGCTGATAGGAGAAGGTGATCTGGAGCACTCTGAAGTGTCAGATCTGGCATCCTCCCCAGACTGAGTGTACCGGCGTCGTCTGGGTCTCTTGGGACTGGGTGACCCTGAGGGGGAACTAGAAGGAGGTCTTTCTGAAGATCTGCCCTGAGGAGGTGGTGTCTGCTCCTTGGGGGTTGGCGATCGCCCTACGGGCCCCTTGGGCGGAGGAGGGGGCGTAGGCAGTGAAGGAGTAGGCGGAGGCAGAGTCGGAGTAGGTGGAGAGCGTGTGGTGACCACATCTTTTTTTTTGATGGTGTCCCACCAGAAGGTAAAAAGTTATTTTACCGCTGCCAGATTCATACCAGACGATGGGCCTGGCGCCGGTGGCCTGTCGCCGGGTCCCCGGGGTCTCCCGCTACGGGGAAGGTTCCCGTGGGAGCCTGGCATCTCCGATGTCACCTGCCTGGTCCTCGGGCTGTGTGGTGTCCTCAGACGAATCCTTCTGACCGGCGTCCGCCGGCGACAGTGCTGCAGTCCTCTTCTCAGGAGTAGCAGACGTCGGTGCCCTGGCCGACGTCCTCGGAGGCGAACGCCTGGCCAGCAATGGGTGTTTAGGTGTCACCGGCTGTGGGAGCACCGGTGGTCCTGGGCCAACGTCGGATCCGATGTCCTTTTGAGGGACGTCAGGTCCTTGGTTTTGCGGGGAACCGGATCCGAACCACGCAGAGGCTGGGAAACTGACCTGGCGTCGGTGTCCCGCTGGTGGGAAGATGATTTATGGTGCTCCCCGGACTTTGACGAGGCCTTAGATGGAGTGGAAGAGGCCAACGGCCGGGAAGTCTTCCGAGGCTAAAGAGAAGAGGAGCCGCTGGAAGATCTGACCTGAACCGAGGGAGGTTGTGACCGAGCCCTGGAGGGAGAGCGTTCCGATTTCGAGCCAGAGCTTCGGGAGTCCGAGACCCTCACAGGAGACCTGGATTTTTCCTTTTCCTGGTGCTTGTGGGTTTTAACCGACGATTCCCCCTGGGAGGAAGGTTCCTTATCCATAATTTTCAGTTTCTCCTCCAAGAGAAATGCTTGAAGGGACTTCTGGCGACTGATCCTGGTGCAACTGTTGAAGCCCTGGCAGAAGGAGCAGACCTTGGTATTGTGTTCCGGGCCTAGGCAGCGCACGCAGGCCAAATGTGGATCCTTGAAGGGGATCTGTTTGTCGCAGACACACCTTGTATGGTGAGCCTCTAAAGAAGCTGGAGAGGACATTAGTTGATTCAAAGTCGAAAGGCAGACGAAAATCAGTCGTTCTTAGAAAGAGAGACAGAGAGGCCGATACTAGCGATGTCGACGGCGGGAAAAGAACTGAGGATTATGGGGGGACCGCCTCCTTATGTACTACGCCTGACGTCGAGGGCGGGACCGACGTTGGAGGCAGTCCCCGCTGAAGACTGCTAGCCAGAAAATTTCCGTGGGGTCCTGGCGCCTGCTGGCTTCGGTCCTAATGGTGTTACCTGCTGCAAGAGCTATATCTCAAAGTAAGATCATTCTCGCTTGAGGGGACATGCACAGCCATAAGATCCAGAAGGAGTTCCACTGCCCAGTCCCAAACTTTCATGGTCTCCCTGCAAAGGGAATATGATTGAGTGCCTCCTTGCGTGTTGATGTGGAAGACAGCCGGAGTGTTGTCTGACTGGACCAAGAGAGGACCCTGTAAAACTTGGTCTTGAAATGCCTTCAGGGCGTACAGAGCGGCTCTCATTTCTAGAATGTTGATGGAGACCGCTCTGTGGGGGACCAAGCCCCCCTGGTCCTGTGGTCCTCTAGATGAGCCCCCCAACCTAGCTTTGAGGAGTCTGGTCAAGGTTTGCAACAGGCATGGTCTCTGAAAGGGGACCTGTCTCTCTAGATGGAGAAGGCAAAGCCACCACTCAAGAGAATGACGGATCGCCGCTGAGACTCAGATTGGGTGATCCAAATTGTCCACCATCTGGTCCCACTGGACCTTGAGGTGCCACTGCAGAATCCTCATGTTTAGCTTGACAAGAGGGACCGTAGCAATGGCCGCAGCCATGTGACCCAGAAGCTGAAGAATCACCCTCGATGGGAGAGAGAGATTGTTGCTTGGACCCTGCATGCCAGATCCATCAGATGACCTGCTTTGTCTGATGGCAAAAAGGCTTTGCCCTGGATGGTGTCCAGAACAGCCCCAATGTACTACAACCTCTGGGAGAGCCAGGATTGCGACTTCGACCAATTTACAGTAATGCCCAGGGAGTGAAAAAGAGCTTTCATTTCCTCTAGAGCCACGTTTAACTGGCTTGCTGACTGAGCAGACATAAGCCAGTCGTCCAGGTAAGGACAAATGAAGTGTCCTTTTTTTTGCTCCTCAGGGAGGTCGCCACTACCACCAGGCACTTGGTGAAAACCCTGGGTGTCAATGAGAGGTCGAAGGGCAGAACCCTGAACTGGTAATTCTGGTCGTGAAACCAAAAGGGTAGAAACTTCCTGTGGGAATGCAGAACTTCGATATGCATGTAGGCGTCCTGCATATCGAGGGAACAGAACCAGTCTCTTTGATGGAGGAGGGGTAGCAGGCTTGCCAATGTCACCATCCAAAATCACTGGTACTTGACAGACAGAGCTGGCTGAGATCCAGAATGGGACAAAAGTCTCCCATTTTCTTTGGAACCAGGAAGAAACAGGAGTAGAAGCCCGTGCCCCACTGAGCCTGGGGGACAGGCTGAATGGCCTTCTTCTGGAAGAGGGACTGAATCTCATCCGCCAGAAGCCTGGCATCGGCGGGTGGACAGTAATAAGGGGGGTGGATTGTCCGGGGGTATGCTGAGAAACTATCATATAACATCTGCGAATGGTTTCCAGCACCCATTGGTCCGAGGTGATACTGGACCATTCTGCGAGGTAAAGGGAAAATCTCCCTCCTACCATCTCATTCTGCATAACCAGAGAAAGAGGAGGGTTTGCAGCAAGTCAGGCTGTAGAGAAGGGGATGGGGCCTGGTGCCCTTGTAGCCTCGGGCTGCTGATACCTTGAGCACTTTGAAGGACAGGGTTGCCACGTCTCTTGAACCCTTTTCCTTGGAGTTGCTTGCCCCCTTGTCCCAGACCTTTCCAAAAGAGGGATGACGATGGAGACCTTGAGGCTCCAAATTGTACAGCCTGTGGACATCAGTAACAGCCTTGCCAGAGTCCTGCAGATTCTTCAGAGACTCTGCACGTCCTGGCCAGACAATACTGGACCCTGGAAGGGGGTGTCCAGTATAGAATCTTGAAGGTCTGGGCGAAAACCTGACGCCCTGAGCCAGGAATGTCTCCTCAGACAAATTCCTGTAACAGCCGCACAGGAAGCCATGTCCACCAAATCGCATGAGCAATGGAGGACATGCTAGTCCACATTTATTCCGGACTGGACATTAGCAAAAATCTGTTTTTACTGTCAGAGTCTGGCAACGTCTTGACCAACTCCATTGTTTTCTCCCACAGAGGTTGCTGGTACGAAACCATATGGGCAAGAAAATTCAGCTAACAGATTGAGCCGGTAGCTGAAGAATACTTTTCTGCCCCAATGATCCAATTTCTTGGACTCTGGAACAGGGGGCTGAGAGCTCAGGTGCTTGGGCTGGCTAGCACAACCATGCGCAGTCGTAAGCACCAGTGAATCTGCCTCGGAATGTCCCTCCCCCCCAAAAAAAGGGGGTTCTGCCTTGGGGGGTTTAAAGAGTTCATCCACCTTCCTGGGAACAGCAGAGGTGGACAATGGTTTCTGCCACATAAGCCTGGTGACGTCCTGGAACGGTTCCACCAGAGACAGGATAACCAGAGGTTTTGGCTCTTTGGAACCAGAAACTCCCCCATTTATTCTTTATACCTGGCGGTAGCCAAGGTACCTTCTGCGGTCCGCTCCACCCCCCACATCGGCCTGCGCTCTTCCGATACCCGCGGGCTTACCCCACGGGTGGGGCTGCGCACTGGGGACACATGCCGCAGGCGCCTCGACTAGGTCGGAGGGCTGGCCTGAGGGGGTTAATTGAAGCTGTGACCGGCTTCATCAAGGGCCCCAGCGGCATTCTCCCCTTTTTCCTTTTTCCGGGAGGCGGGACGTGCAATGATGCGGGCAAGCCCCGCCTCCGATACACACACTTGAGGTCGGTAGTCGCGCTGCACCTGGTTCCACCAGGAGTCGCGCAGACCCGAGCACTTCCCATCCTCCCCGGAGAAGGAGGCAGTCCATGGGGCGCTCTATCCTTCTCCCGACCAACCCTCCAGCAACCGAGTCCTTCCCGAACCCGGTGTCGCCAGCGTCGCAAACGGAAATCCCACCGCTGTGCCGGCGGGCCGGCCTGGAACCCAGAAACTTAGCCAGTCGCCTTCATTCTGGGTCCAGCTCCTCTGTGTCCCATTCATAAATAGATTGAATGTGGCGCATAATGTACAGGAATGTTGGGTCGTCCGGAAGGGACCTGGGTGAGTCCCTGGGACCTGGAAAAGTCTGAATAAATTCTTCCTTATCTGAAGATTCTGAGCAGGAGGAGGGGCTTGCAGCACCATCGTCTGGAGAGGACAGGCGTTCGCTGGAGTAGGGAACTGGGGAAGAGTACCTTCTCCTGCATTTGCCTTTTGGATCCAGAAGTGGTTGGTCATCTCCAACTGGTTTTACAGGACTTGGGACACGGCCCCATGGGAGTTTCCTTAGGGGGTGGATCAGAGGGTCTATATACTAGGTCTCCTTTGACTATATTCCACCAAGTGGAAAAAAGCGAGCCGATGTCAGCCATGGGGACGACAGCTGGGGTGGGCGTCAGGTTCACCGGACTGGGCACCTGCAGATCCTGTGGGTCTGGCGTCTGGGCGGGGGATCCCTCTATATTATGCTGCTGCTCGACATCAGTGTCCCTGGGGGGACCCGGCGTCCATAGTAGGAGGGGGGGCACCATCGGGCGACTGGCCTGAAGGTGGAGCAGGCGTCCAAAACTCATACAGCAATGTCCTCCCATCAGGCGTCTGGGCACGAGTCGTCAGGGAGGGTGACTGGCTTGGTGAGCGCTTGTCAGTAGCAGGTGGGTACCCCTTGGCTGGCAGAGAAGGAGAGGGCGTCCAGTGTCCTGACGTCTATCAGAGTTATCCGTATGCTTTTGTTTTTCGGATGACCCCCCGGGCTTATGCCTGGAATCCTTAGGCCTGCCAGCAAGTGAATGGCCTTCCTGGGTCGACATAGTGGAAGCTTTATGGGGTCAGTGGGCTAGAGAAGAATGAGTGGGCGAATGCCCAGAGAAAGATGGCTCCCTGTGTTTGTCCTGGGAAGAGGAGGAAGCACACTGAGACTGTCCCACTTGTCTTGGTCGAAGAAGGCACCCTGGAAGGGGAGACAAAGATCTGGCCCCATCTTTCTCACTCTGGTGATGGTGCTTTCATGCCGAAGCCGCCTCTCTGGTTGGGGAGTCCTTGGAGGGAGAAGAGCTGTGCTCCAAAGTCCACTGCATAGCCGCCACCTTCTATTCAAAGAGATAAGCCTTAAGGGCACTGGCTCTCCTAGTCCTAGTCCTGGTCTTCTGGTTAAACTTCTGGCAATGCGGGCAGTCTGCAAGTCGCTGGTCTGGGACTAGACAGATGAGGCAGGCCGCGTGACTGTCCTTAGCCGGTAACTGCTTCTCGCATGCACACTAAGACTTGTGCCACGGTGGAGAGGGCGATGACATGCAAGACGACGAATCTTCGAGAAAAAATTTAAAATACTGGATAATGTCAAAAAGTGCGGTCGACTGCGAAGAAAGGCATCCGTGGAGCTGAACTAAGTGGGTCGACAGCGGGAAAAGAACTGAGATGGTGCCAGGGGACCGCTTCCTTTATGACGTCTGACGTCAGGCGGAGCAGACGTCAGGGGTGGTCCCCCACCTCAGACTGCTACCTACAAGATTTTTCCGTGAGGTCAAAACGCCTGGCAGCATTAGTCATAATTGTAATACCTGCTGCAAGAGCTCCACCTCGAAGTCAGATCAGTCCTATACAGACCCCAAAATTGAAAAACATCTTGAGGAAAGCGCATACTCAAAAAGCCCCAGATGGATACACTGTGGAATTTTATAAAATGTTTATGGACATTTTACTTCCAGGGCTCACAAAATGATGTAAGGACAGGAGGGGATATCCCCAACACCAAGCAATTAGCTAACCATTTCAGTTATACTCAAAACCGGGAAAGGACCCTATGCACTGCCCTGCGTATCGTCAGATCTCATTTTTGAATGTCAACTATAAATTATTCATGGCAGTATTAGCTCACATGCTGGATCCCCTCCTGCCATCACCGATGCACTGATGAAGTGGAGCTTGATAGGACTCATACTGGAGACAACACCCCACTCTATATTGCCCATCCTCCATTATGTGCATATGGAGTTCAACCTCTTCCTCCTTGCCAGTCTTGATACTGAAAAGGTATCCGTTAAGGTGTCCTGGTCCCCTCTTTTTGCCACCCTCCAGAAGTTCAGCTTCTCCCCGGACTTTATCAAACTGCTGGAGCAAGTATATCCCTCTATGAAGGCTTTTGAAGTTAATGGACAGGTCTCTTCCTCTTTCAAATTGGGTAGAGGCATCAGACAGGGCTGCCCTTTATCCCCACTTCTTTTTGCCCTCTATATTGAACCCCTGGCTCAGGCTGTACGAGAAAGTCTATGGTAAGAGAAGTAACTCTGGGCGGTGTGGAGCATCATATCAAATTATATGCAGACAATGCTCTGCTATACGACACGTCAAGACACCATGCTGCCAGAGCTCTTTCACCTCTTGCAAATCTTCAGCAGTGTTTCAGTCTACTGGTTAAAAAATTACTAAAACAGAGGTTCTCTCCTTGTATTGGTCTCCTGCACCTCTCCAACAAGTCACATATCCCTTTATAGGTCTGTCCTCACTTGTTAAGCCATTAAAGCACTTTGCGGCATTTTTTGTTTTACCCTTTAGAGGGACACTGTCAACCCCCTTTGGCCTCAAAGTGTCCATAGTTTGAAAAAAAAAAAAAAACATTTTATGGTTGTTCACATTCCAGAGAGACTGTTTATGCAGCTGGTAGTTTGATTCAGATTCTTTAAAAAAAAAAAAGTTAACTGAGTGCCCACCATACTGGTGTTACCACACCAAAACGTTTGTTTACATTTCCTGACCAACTCCTACTGCATCTTTCCTGCACTCAGGAACATCCAACACAACCTAGCTACTCATCATGCAGTGGGAGTTGAAGGAGACTATTGTATCATGAGTGGCTGCACTGTTTGAGGGTGTTTATAACATTCAGGAAGTATGCAATAACAGTAGTTCGATGATTTGAAGCAAAACAAGGCTGGGTATAGCTATACATTACTATGCATTTTAGTTCTAATAGGCAAGGAAATAGATAAAACAACCAGCAACATCAATGGATTCTAGAGAAGGTAAGCAATCAAAATGTGGGGTTTTACCAAAAATAATATGATGCAAGAAAGTTGACAGTGTCCCTTTAAATTAGACCTACAAAAGATCAAGTATTTAAGCATTATACTTATCAGCCAAGACCGATTTGTGAGGCCAATACTACACCCATGCCAGTAGTGTTAGTGGCAGGTATTTAGGAATGGCATACCCTTCAATTAAGCCAGTCATACAGATACTGCGAGAATCATAATGCTGCCATGTTGCCCATTTCAAAATGTCCCAGTCCGGATTCCTGGAAACTGCCAGTTAGCCTTATCACGATTTGTGTGGCAGGGATATGGCCTCATGTTTGCTTTCACACCCCGATGCTCCCAAAGACACTGGGAGGGCTGGCATTACCTGACCTACACATGTACCATATGGCTACACAGCTCCGGATCCTTTTCCAGTGGCATACATCAGGCACAGGTCCTCAGTGGCTGGATCTAGAATGAGATACTCTCCCTTTCTGGAACAGGGCCCAGTTCCTATATGAAACCATCCCATGCGACATGTACCGATATCCCAGAAACCCTTGGATTATGGAGGTTGGGCAGGTATGGACGGGCAGTGTCTTTGCTGCATCTGGGTCCTGCCATGATTTGGATCACCCCTATCGCCTGCCTAGAGAGGTTCATCTCAGCAATGCATGACCGTGCATCAAGAGGATGGCAACAGCAAAACTTAGTATATTTATCCCAGTTTCAGGAGGGACCACAGACTTTTTTTTTTTTTATATATACACACATACACACATACACACATACACACATACACACATACACACATACACACATACACACATTACACACATTACACACATACATACATACACGTTCAGTATTGCCATTGTCTTTTCCAAAGATACAATACAGTTACTCTTATTTCTAATTAAATAGTAAACTATCACTTTTGTGGTAATGTCGCATCTCTTTCAAAACTTGGCAGTTTCAAATTTAAACTTTACTTATCCTTGTATTTCTTCTTTAGGAAGCAGGCAGCTGACCATACCCCGGATCCAGTAAAGTTTTGTTTTTGTTCTTTTACAAATTCCCACACCCCTTAAACTCTACCCCTTAAAGGGACAAATTCTGGATCTTTTGAAAGTATGTATAGTACCCATCTACGCCATTTTATTTCAAAGGAAGAACGTTTGTTATGGAGTTTGGCCATTAGGTGTTCTGAGCTGTAAATCTCGAGTAAATTTGCTCCCATTTTCAGTTGCAGGGATCTGGTTAATCATCCATTTTCAAATGATAGCCTTCTTGGCTGACAATAGGTACAAAGGAAGTAAGTACAATCCCAACGTGGTCTATGCTGGGGGGCAAACTGATAAAACCACTATCTCCTGTCAATCAATGTCCCTAACCCCCAAAATCACAAACAAAATATTTTATTGATACACAAACTCGGTTTGGATTGAGACAACTTTTACTCCCTATCTTCAGAACTACCATTACCTGAAGACTCAACCTGCAACAGTGTGGGAAGCGTCTAGCACCCGCCCCCAAAAACACTCACTGTTGGCGCTCAGACCACCTCCTAAGCCACCAGACACAATCTCCCTCCTTTATCAAGTCCTTCAAGGCACACAATCTTATGGCAGAGTATATTGTTGATAAATGGGGGTGCAGCTTTGGGAAGGGAAACAGACCTTCCATCATGGGAAAGGGGCTGTCCTAAGGCCTGTCGGTTTACAGTGTCCCATATTTAGAAAGAGTAAGAGTAGGAGCACCTAATAAGGCACTTTGGACCTCAGTAATTATAGCCCATCTTGGGCAGGGAGCCAGTGCAGCCTGCTGGTGACAAGAGTGGAGAGGCTAGGGCTACACACTCATGTTCTGTGGGCTTGCCCTCTTCTGAAACCTTTTTACAGATACTTGGAGGCAGCCATTACAGAAGTGATGGATCCTGGGATTAATCTGGTCCAGAGCTCTTTATTCTGCTCCAATAGCCCACGCATCTAAGGGACAGACAGGTTAAATCTCTCTTGGGTGTTATGTTAATGACAGCATTGAAGTGCATTACCAGGAAGTGGCTTACCCACCGGACACCTACTCTACAAACACTGGTGGGAAACTCAATACTATTTACATTATGGAGAAAATTTAATTTAATCTCAGCGACAAGACAGACCAATTTAGGTCTAGGTGAAGTAAGTGGATTATGTACATTATGCAACATGTTCTCGCATTTGTTCCATAGACGACAATGTGCTCAGAAGGGGGAAGTGGCCATTCTTGATAGCTTAGAAGTAGTATGAGCGAAACTGTCAAAGAAGGTGCTTGTCACTGATCCCAAGAACCAGGTTACTGCGCTTCTTTTTGAAGACAACAGCCATTAAATTATTTGTTTGGTGTTCATTTGAGAACTCAGGCCTTTCCCCAGTGGTGCCAGCTGACTTGCTCCTCCAGGCAGTGGATTACTTTTTTTTGTTGCTATACCTTTTAAAGTTTTCTTGGTCAGTGCAGTGCAAATATTACAACACATTTACATTGGCTATCAACAACTGCATGTCTCAACAGTTCAAGCCACCTCCAACTGTGATCCATTGAGCCCCACCTTCCCTCTGCTGGAACAGCTCTAGGGCAGGGGCCTTTTCAAAATTTTATTCAATATACATGATTCTGTCTGAAGGTCTACTGGGTACTGAGAATCTATATAGTTATTTATTTCAAAACTACACCAGGAAAGACATGCTGAGCAGGTAACAACTCGTTTCCAGATGCATCATGGGGGAAGGGAATGGGGAGCATCATAAGGCAGTTACTATATATCTAAATATATTATAGGGGCAGGGTCATGCCCCTATAGTTAAGGTTAAAGCTTCACTTCCATGTTAAACTGAAACGTTTGCGCATTAATAACTGTTTACTGAGAAAAATAGGAATTATAACCTTTGAGTTAAAAGTTCTTTTACAAAAGATCCTCGTCAAACAAGGGAAGGGAAACAACAGTAGGGGAGACAGTAGCAGCTTATAGGCATTGTCCATAAATCATCAAATTAAGGACATAAAGTAATCAATCATATAGAATAGTAAAGGCAAAACACTGCCTAACAGAATAAGAATCTCACTCTGGGGTTAATTTTTTTTTTTTTTTTATTTATTTTATTTTATTTTTTTTTGATTACTTTGTAGAAAATGCAGGATTTGTTCAGCCACGGAAATCCTGTCTTGCAAATCTCGGAAAACGTTTACCACGAAACAATCTTTTTTGCAATTTGCGAAAAAAAGATTTTCTTCTACCACAAATTATAAAACAGGATTTGCAAAATAGGTTTCTGTTTCTGTGGGCAGACTAGATGGGCCTAGTGGTCCTTATCTGCCGTCAAAGTCTATGTTTCTGTGTTTCTCAATTTTACGAAAAAAATTTTATATAGCTGCTTGTCACTTTATAGGAAAAGAAACTGTTTGGAATTTTGGACTGAATTTTTCAGGCTAGAAAAGGCTTGCTCCACTGATGCGCCTTTTGGTGAAAAATATGTTACTTTGGCTTGGAGTTCTGCGGATTTGAATGTTGGTTAATGTCCCACAGAATAACACTGTACTGGGAGGTTTACGGAGCAGTTAGTCACTATGATGTTAAGAAATGGTTTGCAATTTCCTTTTAAATTTTCAGGGTAGAAGGGGCTTGTGCTACCTGTGACGTAGACAGACAGTTCAGAGTGCTGCATCAAATTTTTTTATCACATATAAAATATGTAATGGGAAGATCAGTTTGAGGAAACTACAGTCTTGCTGACACATCAACCCCCCCCCCCGGGATAAGTTCAAAGGACAGGACACAGATAAACTGCAGATATCTAGGGTGCAATTATCTTGTCAATTTGCTTTCACCCCAGGAAATAAAATTTGCCATTCATGACGTTCTCAGTGAAATTACTTTGACGTGCCCTAGGTGTCCTGAGAAAAGAGACACTGGCCAGTGTTATGAATAACCTTCCAGGAACCAGCTCATTTCATCAAAGATGATGTCTGGGCCAAGCAGGACCCAGACGAATTTGGAAGATCCAATATCTATTCCCGGGAAACCCTTGAATTACAGAGACCCCTTTGATGTGTAGATACCAAGGCCCAGACGGAATTAGAGTCTCAAATATACTTTTGCTTTGAAAACAATGACTTGTATCAAAGAAACTTTTGATATGTATAAGTAGCAGAGCACAAACCGGTTTTGGTTGGTTAACCTGAAGAGAGGAAATTCAGTGAGGACACCTACTGTTTTTTTTTTTTTTGTTGTTTTTTTAATATTTTATTTAGACATCCTGTGTTATAAAAGAAACAATTACTCACCTTAGTAATGTTGTTTCTTCTAATGGAGTCTTGCTATATTATGACAATTGCAGTATGACCGTCGGTTAGAACTGCTCCGGAGGTGAAATAGTTAACTTTCCATGCAGGCATGGAACTTAGAGCGCAAGCTCTGTTGAAAACTCTGTCTGTTGTGCTTCAAACGCAAACAGTCAGATCTTTACGAGCTAAAAGTCACTAAGGTTCTGTGTGGAAGCTGTAAACCTACACTAGCCAAATGGCTACTAACATAAACACTCATTTTTTGGCCTAAAACAAAGACTCAAGTCAGGAGACCCAAAAATGCAAAAACACAAACCAATTCACTCAAAAAGGTAGGTGAAAAACAACAAGGTGGGCATCAAAAAAGTGCCAACCCTGTACTGCCCACCCACATCCCCAAAAGAGAGGCTCTGAGAGGAGCAGGCAGGGAAGGAGGTCATAATATAGCAAGACTCCATTAGAAGAAACAACATTACTAAGGTGAGTAATTTTCCTTCAAACATCATGAAGTCTTGCTATATTATAACAATTACGAGACTACACAGCAGTACCCCCATGGAGGAGGGACAGAACCTACCTAGGAAATAGGCTCTGAAGCACGGCTGTGCCAAACCGGCATCACTCCTAGCCTGGATGTCCAGGGAGTAATGCTTGGTAAAAGTGTGAACTGTTTTCCAGGTAGCTGCTTGACATATTTCTAGAATAGGAATGTCTCTGGCAGCAGCCAGAGAAGCAGCTGTACCTCTGGTAGAGTGAGCCCTCAGGCCTGAGGGGGGAACTTTACCCAACTTCTCATAGCAGAATTGGATGCAAGAGACAATCCACCTGGCAATGGATCTTTTAGTGGCTGGCTTCCCTTTACCAGCTTCGCCATAGGTGAGGAACAGTTGGAGGAAGTCAAACCTATGACCCTTGGTACACTCTATGTAGTAACTAAGGGCTCTCTTCACATCTAGGCTGTGCAGCCTCCTCTCCCCAGAGGAGGAGTGGTCAGTGAAGTACACTGGAAGTGAAATAGATTGATTAAGGTGGAAATCTGAAACCACCTTAGGCAGGAACTTTCTGTTAGTCCGAAGGACCACCTTATCTCTGTGAAAGAGATAAACTCCTGCTCCACTGACAACGCTTGAATTCACTTATCGTCTGGCAGAGGTGATGGCTACCAAAACACAGTTTCCAAGTCAAATACTTGAGCTCAGCTGAAGACAAGGGCTCAAAGGGGGTTGCATAATTGTGGTGTCAGTGGCTCAGTGAGGCACACTCGCCTCTGAGGCCAGGAGATCAGAGGGCTGTGGGTTCAGTTCCCACATCTGGCACTTGGGTTAATATCCCAGTACTGACACTGCAGTGCAGCATGAGGGGTGCTGCACTGTTGAGGTGCAAATCTTCGGATGAGCGTTAAACCAAGGTCCCATCTGCCTGGATTGGTGGTAGTTCAGGTGGATGTTAAAGATCCCATGGCACTTCTCGAAAAGAGTGGGGAAATTTCCCAGTGTCCTAGTGAAAATTCCCTCATTCACTAAAATACCACCAACAGCTTAATCTGGTTCAAGGTCAGTTGGCATTCATCTGTATCCCCCTCCCGATCGTGCCTGAAAATAGTCAGAAATTGTCTAGTGCACTCATACTCTCAACTGTCCCTGATTTTCAGGGACTTGATTTATCTAAAATTTTACTCTGCCCTCCTAAAATTGTGTTTCTGTGACTAAACAGTGGGGTTATAAGTACAAAATAATATCAAACATAAAGTTACAGACTTGTTCTTTCTTAGTTGATTTTTTTAAGCCTTGTCCCTGATTTATGAGGGGAGGTTGAGAGCTATGAGTGCACTTACCCGGTCAACAAAAGCTGAATAAATAAATAAATAAATAAATAAGCTGAGCAATGCAAACATTAAGATCCCAGGCAGGGGCAGGATCCCTGAATGGAGGGTTGGTGTGAAACAACCCCTTAAAAAACTTGGAAAATACAGGATGAGCTGAAAGAGAAGAGGATTTACCTGCCGAAATAAAAGCAGACAGCTGCCAAGTGCACCTTCAGGGTAGCTGGTCTCAGCCCCAAAGAATTCAGGTGGACCATATAATCCAGGACTGTGGGTAGATCAGCAGAGACTGGGAAATATGCTTTCCGAGCACCATATGGAAAACCTTTTCCATCTGGAATTGTAAGTAGCCCTGGTGGAAGGCTTCCTTGCGGCCTTCAATATATCCATTACATCTTGGGAAAGGTGTAAATCAGCAAACTAACTCTTCAAGAACCAAGCCTTGAGATTGAGAGATTTGAGATTCGGGTACCAGACCCTTCCCTGGGCACAGGTTAACAGATTGTGATTCCGGGGAAGGGACAGGGGAGGATGGACTGCTAAGGACAGCAGGAGTGGATACCAGGGCTGTCTGGCCCAATCCGAGACTATCAGAATGACTTTGCATGATTGGGATCTGATTTTGACTAGCACTTTGAACAGGAGAGAAAGGGAGGGAAGGCAAAACTTCCCCTCCCAACTGAGGGCTAAGGCATCCAGGGGAGTGAGCCCAACACTGGGGGCCTGCAGCAAAAAAGAGGAAGTTGGTGATTGTCTGGGGCTGCAAAAAGATCTATCTGCGGGGTGCCCCATCTGGCAAATACTACTCCCAAGACCAAGGGATCCAGTGACCATTCGTGGTGGCCCTGGGAAATCCTGCTGAGAGCATCTGCCAGGACATTGTCCTTGCCTGGGAGGTGAACTGCCGTAAGGGAGGTGTTCAGGGAGTAAGCCAGAGACCACAACTTCATCGCTTCGGTGCACAAGGCCGTAGACAGAGTGCCCCCTTGCTTGTTGATGTACCACATTGTAGTGGTGTTGTCTGTTCTGACCTGAATACTCTTGTTCTGAACAGATTTGGAAAAAGCTTGAAGTGCTAGAAAAACTGCTCTGAGCTCCAACAGGTTGATGTGGAGCAGAGATTCCTGGGGAGACCACAGACCCTGGGTGGTGAGGTCACCCATGTGAGCTCCCCAGCCCAAGAGGGACACATCTGTAGTAAGGATTAGAGAATGAGACTGAGTGACAAAAGGAACCCCTTGTCTCAGGTTGCTCTGATCCTGCCACCACTGTAGGGCTTGGATCAGGGTTCGAGTTACTGGGATCAACTTGGTAAGAGGATCCTTTCTTTGAGACCAAAAAGCTTTCAAATGGAACTGGATGTCCCTCTTCTGAAATCCTGCTCCTTGCACAACTTCTGTGGAAGCAGCCATGTGTCCTAGGAGCTGCAGAAAATGCCTTGCTGGCCAGGAGACCTGCAGGGTAAATGAGAAGGCCAGGGAGACTAGGGTCTTTGCCCTGTCCAGGGGGAGGAAGGCCCTGGCTTCCTGTGTGTTCAGTTCTGCACCTATGAAGGTAAGAAGCTGGACAGGCTCTAGAACTGACTTTGAGAGATTCAGAAGGAAACCTAGAGAGGTAAGCAGTTGATGCGTTATCTGAAGGTGTAAATTGACCTGGTCTGGGGACTGGCCTACTATGAGCTAATCATCCAGGTAAGGAAAGATGGCAATCTTTCGCCTTCTTAGGTAGGCAACTGCTACTGCCAGGCATTTGGTGAATACCCTTGGGGCAGAAGTGAGGCCGAAGGGCATTGCTCTGAACTGGTAGTGGCCTGAGGCAGCTCGAACCTGAGGTACTTTCGATGGGCGCCTTCTGATGGAATATGGAAGTAGGTATCCTTGAGGTCCAGGGAAGCTAGCCAGTCCCCTGGCCTTAGAGAGGGTAGGATAATTCCCAGAGTCATCATTTTGAACTTTGGCTTTAAAAGGTGCTTGTTTAAATATCTGAGATCCAGGATGGGCTGCCATTCTCCTGTCTTTTTTGGGGTAAGAAAATACCTGGAGTACAAACCTTTGCCCTGGTGTAGGGGAGGAACCCTTTCCACAGCCCTGTGAGCCAGGAGGGTAGAGACCTCTGCCTCTAGGGCGAGTGCCTCTGATGGAGTTGCAGGTAGAAAAGATCTGGTTCTCAGCTCTGGAAATTTTTTGAAGCTGAGAACCAGTCCCTGACTTACTACTTCCAGGACCCACTTGTCTGATGTTAAAGACTTCCAGTCCTGGACAAAATAAGCCAGCCTGCCCCCTACAGGTAAAGGAGAATCGGCCCTGGCAATCCCATCAGGGTGCCTGCTTGGCAGGGCTTTGGGCTGAGGGTGGAAGCAGACCTGCTTGTACCCCATCTGCCTCTCCTCTAAAGAACCCTCTCTGAGCATAGGCGAGGAGGAAGCTTGGCTTGGTAAAATGCCTATGAAAAGGCGTGCCCCTGCCTCTAGGAAGCTGCTTTTGAGGAGTGACCTGCCTTTCCCTGGCCTGTGCACTCCTATAGGTGGTCCTATATTCATCCATTTTCTTCATGTAATTCTCTGTTTGCTCCCCAAATAGAGAATTTCCCACAACAGGAAAATCTATGGCCTTAGACTGGGTATCCTGAGACAGGGTAGTACATCTGAGCAAAGCCATCCTGCGAACTGCCACAGATGTAGCCATGACTCTTGATGAAACATCATTAGAGTCCACTGCAGCATGAAATTGCACCTTGGAGGCCTCAATACCATCCATAGTCACCTGTTCCAGCTCCCTGGCAAGCTGGTCAGGGACTTGTTTTGCTAGGGCCAGCACAGTATCCCATCTGGATTACTGGTACCTAGCAGCATAAGCCATATAATTTGCTTGTCTGAGTCCCAAAGATGCTGCCATGTACTGTTTCTTAGCCATAGCATCAATCTTCCTGGAGTCCTTCTCAGGGGTGTGTGAAGCTAGGGGAATATTAGCCTTGTCATAGGCTGCAGCCTGTACTACCCCCACATGGCTGCATTGTTGAGTGAGGAAATCCGTGTCGAGCCTGATACGGTATACCTCTTTGTCCATCCTTTTATCCACAGGAGGTATAGTGTGAGGAGTTTTTAACACTTTTACTGTCTGTTTCGAAAAGATTTATGCAAAGGAATAGACAGTCTCCTAACTCTGGAATATCCATCATTTCTACATAGTCTGGCTCCTCTTGGTCATCAACAGCTTCCTCAACAGGGAGCTGGAGAGTTTCAGCAACTTTTTTATAAAACATGAGATGAAGGGGACTCAGAAAGCCTTGGAGGAGAAACCCCTAGGGGTATATCTGGAGAGATGTTCGGATCAATGGGCACATCCAGATCTTCAAAACCATATTCACTCTCCTCATATTCCTCTTCCCCTCCCCAGTTCATAAAATCCTCAAAATCATAATCTTGAACGGGTGGAACCGGCTGAACCGCAGCTACCTCCAAAGGTGTCGGTTCGGTTGGAACCGGAGAGAGAGACTGGACAATTTGAATTGCTTTGGCTATTTCCTCAGCAGTTGGGGAGAGAACTTTTGGTTCTACACTAGCTAACTTTCTAGTCCTTTTTGCTGGAACCGGCTCCTCAGAACCGGCTCTTCGTTTGCCCAAGGAAGTATCGCCCTGCTCAGAGGGCACTCCCTCCGGTTCGGTTGGCACTGAACCGGGCTGGCCATCCGGGTCAGCGGACGTTTTTGCCTCCCTTTCCCTGAGCCTACCAACTCTCTTATCTATGGTGGCAGCAGGGAAATTGTGACAAATCTGGCAGTCTGAATTGAGGTGGTCAAACCCCAGACAATAGACACATGTGGTGTGTGGGTCAGCCTTAGCAAAAGCTTCCCCACAAACACTACAGTGTTGAAACCCAGTGGGTCCGGTTTTTCCTTTGGGTTTCTCAGACAAAATGCCAGCCTAATCAACTTGCCTGTTTATGGCAATCCACCAAGCAAGACACCCTTATCGGTTCCCAACCGTGTCACGGGTTGTGGAAAAAAAACCTTAATGAAATCCGTTTTTTTTTTTTAGAACCGATAAGAACCGGGAACCGCACTCTAAAAAAGGACTAGTAGATTTTAAGTACAACCTGATTGGTTCAAACCGAACCGATAAAGAATTACAAGTTCCACACAGAAAAGAGAAATGTAAAACCTATCTATTACTTA
>CM028130.1:1165585000-1165622500 GCA_016271365.2 Neoceratodus forsteri
GGGATGAGAAGACAGGACCCAATCTAACAATGAATGATTTTAGGATTTACAGTTAAGGCGAGTGGGTTCAGAAAGTGAGCAAGTCAAATGCAGTGACTTAATAGTTTGATAAATCTTGTTAGTGCTAAGAGAGATCCAATTTATTTTAAAATCACCGAGAATATACAGTTCACCTTTGGAAAAGTTGGAACAGATAGTTAAGAAAACAAAAAAAGAAAAGAAAAAAAAAAGCTCAGTAAGTGAAGCAGAGGAAATACCAGGACAGCAATAAAGATGGGAACAGAAAAAGGAAGAGTTTGAGAAGTAGCAGCTCATAGGAAGAGGGGGGAAGTGACAGCAAGAACTGCTACAAACTGGATACTGGTGGAAATAGACAGCCAACACCACCACCACTCAGTGCAATCTTACAGTGTAGCCAGGGACATTTATGGAAGAGTTCAGGGTTCCATGTGAATACAGCGAATCAAGTACAGCAAGTGTATTATCGGCAAGGTTTTCACAGCGAAGCCCATTTAAGCCATCGATAAATTCAGCAAGTGACTATTCAGCCATCTTGCAAGTATTCCCACGACGGGATATTACTGGGCTATGGCCTGCATTGCAGGTTGCACTTCCTAACCCCTCTATTTCTAAAATAACATCCTCAGAGGTAGGCTATAACCCTGAGTCGCTGAAACAGTCTTTGCTGTAATGCAGCAATCGCTATTACTGCAGTCACTATAATAGCGTCGCTGTAATTGACTCGTTGACCTCTTTTCGCTGTATTCACGTGCTACCCTAACAAAAGTAGCAAGGAGCTTTAAAGAGCTAGAGTGCTACCTGGGAAAGGGAAACCGAACAGACATAAAGGAGGGGGAAAGAGAGCACAGAAAGCCCCAGAGAGCTTCAAGGTGAAGCCAAGAAGCAGGAAGAAACTGACAGCAAGGACACCAGGGGAAACTGAGGAGAAAGGGAGAAGAGGAAGGGAGGGGAAACAAACTTTTAAGTACTTCAAGGGAATCAACAAAGTCCAACAGGGTAGCATCTTTCAGAAAAAGATGTGCAAGAACAAGGGGGCACAGCTCGGGCAACATGAGGAACTATTTTTTTTCACAGAGAGGGTGGTGGACACATGGAACAGCCTTCCAGAGGAGGTTGTGGGGTCAAAACGGTGGGGGAATTCAAGAATGCATGGGACAGACATAAGGCAGCTCTAATGGGGGGGGGGGTAGGAGGAAGTAGGCTGTTGGTTAACTAGGATCTGCAACTTATCCAGCAGGAAAGGAAATGGGCAGACTGGGTGGGCCATGCGGTGCTTATCTGCTGTCAAAGTCTACGTTTCTATGTTTCAGGGGGAGGAGAAGAATTAAGTAGAATGTGGGAAGGAGACGAAATGGGAGAGGAGGATAAGGAACACCAGAAAAGGTAACAGCATAGTGGAGCAAAACATGGAAATAGATTACACAGTTGGATAACAAGTAAACGGGGAGAAATAAAGGTTAAAAGACAAACAGAGATGAAATCAGAGGGCAAACAATGAAATACAGAAAGTGAAAAAATAACTAGTAGGTTACAGCAAAAGCAATTAGAATTAAAAAAAAAAAAAAAAGTTACCCTACTAATTTATCTAAAAGGTTTACAAGTTAATACAAGTTGAATATTTGGCACCAAGTACCCTAGTGTGTGACACAATAGGCAGGAGCATCACCCCGAGGGCCTAAGCCCATCCTATATTAATAAGGAATCCTCTGGTAATCATGCAAGATGCCCAACGTATGACAGTACAGTTTATGGGACTAAAGTGGGGTCCTTGCTCATGGCATGAACTTAGCCACCACATCCACAAAGAGGAGCACAATTCTGAGTGGTCATTAAGAGAATTAGTTATTTTTGCCATGTAAAATATACTGTAGACCATAGCCCTCCAGGACTCCACACTAAGAATGGTGGGAGTGAGCCAGCACATTGTTATGGCTTTCTTGGCCACTGTGATTAAGATTCTCAGCCAGTACTGGGAATTTGGGGCACTAAAACCTCGTGGATACAAGTACAAAGCGGGAGGGAGTTGTATTGTTCTTCCAAAGAATTCATCAAGTTCTGCCTCCAAGCCCTGCGAAAAGGAATGAAAGTGAAGGCACACCCACAACACACCGTAGTGAACTGCCCTAGGTTCTCTGCAATTCCTCTATCAGGACTGGTATGTGGAGAGGTAGTGTGCCGCAATCACTGTGTACAGAAACATCACACTAAGTGTTTCAAAGCATAATCTCTCCATTGATGGCAGCTAATTACTTTGGCAGTCGCACGACAGGCCTTCATCCAACGTGTCTATTGGGACACTCATCTCCGCTTCCCATTTGGATGCTAAGTTTAAAGAGCTGTCACCTGTAGTAGATTGCAGGTGTTGACAGAGTTGGGAAATCGCATGCGGGACCACCCCATAATGTAAAAAGATGATACAACGGGCAATTAATGGAGGGTATTGGTGTGGGGTACAAAAACATCTTAGGAGTGACAAGATTAGTGGTGATGTAGGCATCTATAGACCTCCGTTTGGTGAAGATTATATTGGGTTTGCAACGTGGTGAACTGTTGGACTGTATTACCCATAAAGGATTTAACACTATATTGAAGAAAGATGCTCCCTACAATTATGAGAGTCGCGGTCCAGCTGAGATACTGGGCAGAAGAGATAGAAATGGGGAGAGATGCAGTTGCTTCCAGATACTTTGCCAAACTTGTATTTGGTAGCATAACCAAGGGTTATGATCTCTCTCCCCCCTACCCCCTTATGTCCAGTGATGGTGAGTAATGATACACAGCCCTTACAAACTGCCATTTAGAGAACATGGCCCATTCAATACCCAGCCATGCAGTAGGACTACCTTCTAAATTCCAGAACAGTTGGAAGCAGAGATGGCCTGATAGATCAAATCACAACTTAAATCACAACTATTTTGTATCTGATGGAATGTTCTACCGCCAGGTCCAAGGAACAGTCATGGGGGCCACAATGCACCCTCCAACATATATCTATACTTGGCCTGTTGGGAGGAACGTGGATTTTCAACGCTGACGCGAAAGCAACCCCAGTTGGGGCGATATTCAGCCGGCACCACTTTGCTGATCAAATCATATGCACCTGGTCAGGTCAGAAAGATGGTATCCATGAAATTATGCCATGGCTTAACATCGACACATTCAATTTAAAATTTATGTGCCACTGGGATAAGAGAAATTGAATTTCTTGACCCATTACTGTAGGACAAAAAAATTCTCATTGTCAATCTTTTCGCTACATTTGCGTTTAAATATTCAGCAAAAATACTGCTGCAAGTTTTCCCTGCCTCAGTGTTGCATTATACTGTATCCACGTTATTTTTCCTGTTGATGCCGATGCTAAACCCTTTGAAAATACGCCCTGCCTAAAGGATTTTATAAAGGAAGGTCGTCAAGTACCACTGCCTTATGCAAAGTGCTCTACCAAAACAAACCTTCCAATACTCCCATGGCTCTCCAACTAAAATACTCTATGTACTATATATACAGTACTCAGTATTTTCACTCGTTTTATTGTTGGTTTGATACTGTTCAGCAACACTCTGCCATGCCACTCAGATCCTGAAATGAGAACACACAGTACACTGTTCCACAGTGAGCACACCAATCTTTATTATATAAAAGAAGTGAAACTCAAGTTAAAAAGAAACTTCTCTGCAAACATTCAGTTCAGCTTTCCTTCTGTCAGTTTCAGTCGGCATTTGCGGCTACGTGGTCCAGCATTGCGGCATCCTTGGTGTGAGACATCAGCAGTGCGATCTATAAAATAAAAATACCATCAGTAATGGGTTTCAAAGACAAAAACAGGTTACTCACCTGTAACAGTAGTTCTAGGAGTGGTATATGTCCATCCACACTTGTTGGCATGTTCCTTTCCCCTTTAAATCTTACAGCTGGCTCCTCCCAACCACCCTGGTGGCATCTCTCTCGGATCCGCCCCATGACGCCAGATCTTGCCCACTGGAAGCAGAGGGTTGTGTGTCGAAGCCGGAGAGGTCGGGTGCATTCGTCTGGATGAACATATACCACTCCTAGAACTACTGTTACAGGTGAGTAACCTGTTTTTCTAGGATCGTGGATATGTTGTTCTATCCACACTTGTTGGCAGACATCAAGCAGTTGTCCGGGAGGAGTAAGGCAAGGCACACACCCCCTATTTGGGGAACAGACATTGGCAAACTGAGGCCCCAAAAGCAGCATCTCAGTTTGACTCAAGCCCGATGTGGTAATGGGTAATGAAGGTGTTTGCTGACTTCCAGGTAGCAGCCCTGCAGATATCCTGGATTGAAATGTCCCTGGAAGCAGCCACCAACACAGCGGTATGGCGGGTGGAATAAGCCCCTAGCCCAATGGGAGACTCCCTACCTGCCAACCTATAGCAGAGATCAATGCATGATGTTATCCATCTGCCGATCGTCCACTTCACTGCAGGTCTGCCAGGTGCAGCTTCAGCATAGGTGACAAACAGCTGGTGAACCTCTCCTCAAACTTCAGCCGTCCGCTCCTTATAATAAGAGAGCGCTTGTCTCAGGTCCAAAGTATGGAGCCTGTACTCAGCCTTTGAGGTGTAACTGGGGTGGTACACCGGCAGAGTCAACACCTGGTTCAGGTGAAACTCCGACACAACCTTCGGAAAGAACTTCAGGTGGGGGGCACAGGACAACCATGTCCCTGTGGAAGAGACTATAGAGAGCGCATGTAGCTCCCCAGTCCTTCTGGCTGATGTGATAGCCAACAAGAATCTGTTCTAATGGCTTGCCCATGAGCTTTACTAGTACCAGCAGCAGATCCCACGGTGGTCGTGTTGGTTCACACACCGGAGGGGAAATATGGTCAAGGCCTTTAAAGCAACGCCAGACCACCTTCTCCTGCTCCACTGTCTGCTGACCATCCTGCACCCAGTAAGCAGAGATGGCTGCCAGGTGCACCTTAAGGGTCGAAGACCCCTTTTGGAGAGAGACCAAAATTAGTAGAGGATGCTAGCAACTGGACAGGACTAAGGGTCCAGGCCCTTGCCCTGATACCAAATGGAAAATCTTTTCCATTTGAAGGCATAGCACCTCCTGGTCAACTCCTTCCTAGGCACCGCAACTACAGTGAGGATATCGTTGGAGAGACCCAAAGTCTGAAACTCTAGCCGCTCAGGAACCAGGCTGTCAGGTGCAGATGGAATACCTTCCCCTGACTGATAGCAGGTCCGGGCGTGCTGGAAGACTCCTCAGGAGCCAGTTGTTGAGGCTGAGGAGACCTGGATACCAGAACTGACAGGGCCAGTCTGGGGCTACCAGCATCACCTGTGCCCCATCTCTCCTGACCTTGAGCAGCATCTTGTGAATCAAGGGAATTGGAGGGAAGACATAAGAGAGGCCTGGGGTCCATAGACTTGAGAAGACATCCCCCTACAGTGAGCCCTGCTGAGGGCGTTGGGCATGGAACAGCCACAGCTTTGCGTATTCCCTGGAGGCGAACAGGTCCATCTGAGGGGTGCCCCATTGGAAGAACAGGCTAGGAACTACCTCTGGAAGGAGAGACCACTCGTGGGACGCCTTGCCCACATGGCTGAGGCCATCCACCAACTGATTTGAGGTTCCTGCCACGTGGATGGCTAAGAGACCTACCTCCAGTCGGCTAACGAGTGTCCAGATGCGGAGCGCCTTTCTGCACAGAGGCAGGGAGTGTGTGCAGTCTCGCTTGTTGAGGTAGTACATGGTTGTGGTGTTGTCCGTCTGGACTTGAACCACTTGACCACGGAGGAACGGAGCAAATGCAGCCAGTGCTAGCCGGACTGCTCGAAGCTCCAACAGGTTGACAGAACTTTGGGATTCCTCGCTGTTCTAGAGCCCGTGGACTTTGGTTCCCCATGTGGGCACCCCAGCCCGTGAGAGGCGCGGTTGTAAGAATGACCATCAGCTCAGGGCGGACAAATGGGATCTGTCCCTGCAGATGTTCTAGTACGGTCCACCAACGGAGAGCATCCCACATCTTCTGGGTTACCGTTACCAGCTGGTTGAAGTGACCATGGTTCTGGGACCACTAGCAGGCCAGCTCCCACTGGAGAGGGCGCATATGCTACTGGGCCCATCAGACCATGGAGGTGCAGGCCGCCATGTAACTCAGAAGTGACAGGAAGTCCCAGGCAGGGCACAATTGCCCAATCAGAAATGATCCAGCGAAGGAGGAAAGAACCTCCACCCAGTCCACCGGGAGCCTGGCTCTGGCTCGCCTAGAGTCAAGCTCTGCCCCAGTGAAGCAGATCACCTGTGAGGGCACGAGTTCCGGCCAAGTCGGACAGATTTGGAGGGCCAGATCCCTGGACCTCTCCACCTCCTGTCCGGAGGGACACGTAATGAGCCAATCATTGAGATAGGGGTAAACTCTGACCCCCCTACGCAGAAGATGGGCCACCACCACTGCTAGGCATTTGGTGAAGACCCTGGCGGCCAAAGACAAGCCAAACGGTATGGCTTGGAACTCGAAAAAGGGTCCCTGTGCTCTGACGCAGAGGAAACTTTGATGTGACGGACAAATCAGGACGTGAAGTAACACGTCCTCAAGGTCCAGGGAGCAGAACCACATGTCCTGCTCAAGAGATGGTATGACCTGAGACGGAGTTACCATAGAGTTCCCATCCTGGAGGTGTGTGACCCAAGGAACTGATTCAGGTCATCCAGATCTAGAATGGGGCACCAGCCCCACATCAGTTTTGGGACCAAGAAGTACTGGAAACAAACCCTGGGTTGACAGAGGGATCCGCGACTCGAGCCACTACCTCCTTGAGAAGGAGTTGAGCAATGTCATCTCTTAGAGCCAACTGAGAGTTCACGGATACCTTATTCTCCCGCGAGGCGCAGGCTCAGCTTGATGGGTACTGCTCCAATTCCAGAGGCAGTCCCTGGCAGACCACTTCCAAGACCTACCTGCCCACTGTGACAGCGAACCAGCCGGAAAGGAAGTGGCAGTGCCAGCCCCCACATGGGAGGTTTCAGAGTGGTCGTGACTGACATGGGGTTGGCTGCCCCCAGTCACTGCGCAGGCTTAGAAGAGGAGGAGGATCCAGCGGATGGACTGCCTGAGCCCCTTCCTCCGGGTTTGCGGGCTGCCCGAGCCCCTTGCTTGGGCTGAGGATGCGAAGACAGCCTGCTTGGCCGCAGGGGTAGAGGGCAGAAAGGAAATCCTCTTCTGTTTCTTGGAACCCTGGGATTTCTGCTGGACAGAGGTAACAGAGTCCAAGGTGGCACTAGATCTCTCGATACGCTGTAGGTGACCTCCCATTCCTGGGCCAAACAGATCAGTACCTAGGAAGGGAACATCCACCAGTTTGTGCTGGGTGTCTGCTGTAAAGGCTGAGACCCTCAGCCAGGCCCTGCAGCGTATGGCGACTGCGGCTGCCACCGAACGGGCACACGAGTCCCCAGTGTCCACAGTGGTCTAGAGTTGCTATTTAGCAGCTGCCCGACCCTGATCCCAGACATGCTTGACCATAGTCTGGAGGTCCATGGGGAGAAGAAGGAGCACTTCATCCAAGGAGCCCAGGAGGGAATGAGAAAAATGTGCCATGACGACAGCTGAACTCGCCTGACGGAGACCAAGCGAAGAGGCAGCACAGACCTTTCAGGCAAATTGGTCCCGTCTTTTTAGGGCTCTGTCTGGGGGTCTATCAGTCTCCAAGCGCCTGAACACAGACTCTGGTGACCAACCCCTCAGCCGAGGGGTGCTGTGTGAACCCCGAAGGGGAGTGGCATACTTGCGGGCCATTCGAGCTGAAGGTGCAGGGCAGAAAGCTGGATGCTGCCATAACTCCAAAGCCAGACCAACAATGGCCTTGGACACTGGTAAGGCCTCAGAGAATTTTTTTTTTTTTTTTTTTAAAGGGCATCAGTTAAGTGGTATTCGGCCTATTTTTCAACTGACCAACTGTAACCCTGTGGATTCAGAGACAAGACGAAGGATGCCCAAGAAGGACGTGGGACCTTCCTCAGGTCGAGAGACTCATACAGTCATCATCACATGGACGTGATGTCAGCTCAGAGTCGTCCCGATAGAGCAACCTGCCACCAGCGTCTGTATCAAGCCACCACGAACAGCCGGGTGTGAGAGTAACAGAGCCTTCACGGGAGACTCGAATCGGGCCAAGACTCCTTAGGAGCCCCCAAGTGAGGCAGAGGGGCCGGTTTCAGCCGAACTGGGAGGGTCTTTACCAGCTCAGCAGGGGGAAGGATGGCATCGACTGGCTCCGGGGTCTGTCAGCCTAGAGGGTAACAGCCACATTATGGCTGGAGTGGAAGCCGGGGTCAACTTCAGACCAGCCAGTAGCAGCTGTTGCCACATCAAATCCTCATAGCGACGACGTAATTTACGTCAGTCTCCTCTCATCAAAGGAGGACAAGTAGTTGCGTCACCGCTTCTTAAAGTGCCGCTTATGGGCCTTCCTCGGTCTTTTGGCCGAATGCATCACAGACCTTGACCATTTGGGGGGGGCAGGGGAGAAACGCGGCTCCTCCAAGTCAGGGACCGGAACCTCGATGGGGTTACCAGCTGGCCGCGAGACCTCGGTGGGTTCAAGCAGGACAAGAGTCCTGAATAAAGAATGGCCAGCCTCATCAGATGACAACAGGTCGATGGGGGTCGAGAAATGGAAACATACCTACCGTAATTCTTGATCTTCTCTTGAATCTTCACCATTCATTACTGCTGGGTGTAAGCCAGAAGTGCACACCTGCTACAGGAGTTTTTTTTTTGAGGGAGGAGTCTGCGCTGACGGCACCGCCCACAAGAGTGACACCACGTGGTGCGCGAGGGGTGGCCGTTGGACACCACAGACTCCTCCTCCATCCCAGTTCTGTAAACCGGGGAGGCGAAATAAAAAGAATTAGAAGAATAAGAGCGAGGCAAGAGAGCCGAGGGATAGATAAAGGAAAGGAAACAAACTAAAAAAAAAAAAAAAAAAAAAAAAATAAGCCAAAAAAGAGGACAGGAAGGAGGAGAACAGTGCCCTAAGGGACCGCAGGACCTCACTCCTTGGGCAGCTCTGAGGGAGGAACAGATAAAGCGGAGGAAGAAGAAAAAGGGAATATTAGGAGGAAGGAAAAATTCTGCCATAAACTCAGAGTGAAACTGGCTTGAGGATTATCAGCTCGGAACTTAAAAGCAAGGGAGCAAGGATCCCTTCAGACAAAACTGGTTAGATGGTTCAACTGAACCTTCTGCACAGCTTGGTACAAGAGTGGCAGATTTTCCTACACATCCCGCTACCCTATTACCCACCCATCTCTCAAGCCAAGAGCTCACAGATTGCCAAGGCAAATAATCTGTTCCAGGGAGGAAGAGCCCCCAATTAGGTATAGGGAAAAGACCGCACTAGCACACAGTCATGTGTTACTATGGAAGGCGGCGTGGGGGAGCCTCGAGGAGGGCAATCTCTGGCAAGATGGATAGAGAAGGAAACTCGTTCAGACTCCCTGGAGGAGGCAGGGGCCAAATAGAACCAGACCGCCAGCTCAAGAAGGTAATTTTTGAATCGGGCTAGAACAGACCTTGACTAGCCAGTCTGGCATTCACAAGGCAAGATTCAGGGACACCAGCTAGGTCCGAAGATAGAGGGTAGAGCACTATAAGAAACTAGCCCTGTTGGCTGGTTGAACTAATCTGGCCTGAAAGAAGAGTCCCCGAAGGGAACACCTCCCAGGAAAAATCAGAAAGTTACCTCAGGTGGAAAGGACGAAGCTCCACACTTTTTTTTTGTTTGTTGTTTAAGAGAAGGCCCCGAAGTACCAGGGGATTTAGCCCTGAACTGCCTTTGGGGCAGGGCTGGGAGACCCAAGAAAGAGCCCATGAGGAAAGGTGGTAGGAGCAGTAATGCATGGTGAAGATCAAGAATTATGTAAGTACATAATTTCATATCTTCCCTTGTCAGTCTTCACCATTCATTACTGCTGGATGAGTACCCATACTAAGCCCCCTCGAAGGAGTCTAGCACAGCCCTGAGAAAACAGGACCCTGGTGGAAAACAGGAGGAAGAGACCCCAGCCATACTAGACTGGAACTCTAAGGCCGAGGAGAGCTAGGAGGTTTCCCCTGAAGACGAGGGGACGGGGGAAGCCCCTGCAGAAGCTTCCTAGCCCCGGAAGAAAAAAGGCAGGTCCCTCGGAAGGCAGAGTGGATCACCCTACACTGGGCCAGGGGTGACAACCTCAACAAACTAAGCCAAACCATCCATCTAATGCAGATCGCTGTCCCTGCAAGCCTGGAAGCCACCTCACTGGCGTCATAAGAGATGCCCTTGCTTGGTGCCTTGCCAGATCCAGGCCTATGGTGGAGAGGGCAATAGCTTGTCGAGATTGCTCCGAATCAGGCATCAATACTAGCACCTGAGCCAGCATTGACCACAAGTGCCTGTTGTAGGCAGCATGGTGTGCCTGATGTAATGCAATGCACAACACTGCACGAGAAGAAGAGAAAACTCTTCGCCCCACCGGTCAAATTGTAGGGAATCAAGTGTCCGGTGGTCAGTTGTGCACCAGGCATGCACACACCCAGAAGGGTTCTCTAGGAATGCCAAACAAGGAGGGTATGGGAGAGAACCTAGAGACCCCCATGGAGCACAATACCTCCTCCTCCTGCAGTCTTCCAGGGCTGGGAAAGGGTAGTCTGGAGACTGCCTGGTGCAGATAGATGCTTCCTGGAAGGGAATAGGCCAGGATGGCACCACCAGGTGTTGGGCACCGAATTCACTGAGGAATTCGCGCTTCTCCCACTCAGTATTGTCCCATCTGACAAAAGAGATACGGAGATCCCGAACCATCCTCTATGGGAAGCGCCGATATTCAGTGAAATCAGCGTCGGAAGAGAGGTGAATGGAAGGTTCCTCTCCCTCCGAGGAGGGAGTCTAGGAGAATGGGGGTCTAGAAGACTCCTGCAGCGGTGGGGACAGGCAAAAGACCCATTCATGCATGTACCCAACGTATGACAAGAAGGCGGCCGCAGTGCCTCTGAACGTCTCTCAGGATAAAGGCCCTGCAGGCCCAACGTGGCCGGGTGGGGGTGTGTGTGGCTGCAGAGCAATGGGAGAAGGGCACCTGCAAGGAGGCATCTGTCCTCTGCCAGGGCTCTGGAATCCAGGAAACAGTGCCAGAGCTAAAAGGATCCCCGAGATCAGACCGGGTCGCATGGCGGAACCCTGGGGATGCGAATTCAGGAAGAGCCTAGATGGGGAATCTCCCCTGTGATGCACCTGGGGTTGCCACTGGAGAGGACCCCAGAGCCCAAGAAAGAGGCAGGACTCCACACTACGGCTACTCCCTGTGCCCCGTGGGGTGGCAGAGGAGTGCCTCAACCCCCTCGATCCGACCCCTCAACCCCTCAGGCTCAGAGGTGCCCTCCTCCTCGACCCCAGCGAAGGAGTCCCCTAATGAAGAGGCCTCCCAAGGGAAGCTGCCGAAGCTAAGGTCTTCAATCCCCCCTGGGAGGGCACAGCAGCACCAAGACTGGCAGCTGCCACAGCTCCTCCAGAGAAGACAACCCCCTTCCCAACCCCAGAGCTGTCCTTCCCAATGGACCCCAGGCCACCCCAAACAGAGAGGTCCTCGAAAGTAGACTGCTCCAGAGACTCGAATGGGGGCGCTGGGCAGTCCGACACCACGTCCCACAGAGAGCTCCCATTCCGAGGAATCGGGTAGCCAGTCCAGGTCCACATCAGAGTCAACACCCTCTGAAGATGAGTCGACCAGCAAGACCAATACTGGCCACACCGAGAACACCCCGAGAGAAGGTGTCGCCTATGGCACCAGCATCCCCTGCAGCGTCAGTCGTCCCCACCACACCGCCCACTGCCCCAAAACCCAATGCAGACCCACCCATGGTCCCGGTCAGGTCCCCGGAGTCACAAACAGCACCAGAATCTGAAACTGTGTTGCAAGGCAGCGTCAAGGATCTGCCAGTGTCAGCAGTGCCGGACCCAGCAACCGTGAGCCACGACACTGAGGGAACCTGCACCTCAGGAGAGGACAGACGAGGCAGCAACGACGTGACCCAGGGGGGAGCCGTGCTGCTCCTCCAACACCGCAAGAGCCTCCTCCTCCTCGGCAAGGCTTGAAGATGAGGAGGCCTCCTCCTCACCAGACCGTATAGATCTGGGAGGGGACCAGGAGGAAGGGTCTAAAGGCCTGGCCTGGGAAGCCAGAGTGCGACATCGTCCTCCGAAATTCGGTGGGGCCCCGACTACTATAAACACGCAGATTTCCAGAACACTGCGATCCATGGAAAAAACAGGCATTGCATCTATCCATATCGTGGTTAGGGTCTCGGGCACCACAGACAGACATGCCGGTCCAAAACGGAAAAATACCAGCCACAGGAGTACCGACGCATAGGGGCGCAACCCGCTTTCGATTTACGTTTGGCTCACGAACGAGACATAATGCGAAATAAAGCAAAACACAGCAAAAGATCCCAGTGCCGTTAAATAATTGGAACGAACTTACCAGCCACTAACTGCATCAGGATGAGTAGTAATCGAAAAATGGCGTTGACAAACTAGGCCTAATGGTGTATACTAGAGGCTACAGCTGCTGCATGAGTTTAGTCCAACAGTGGGAGAAACAAAACTGGGATGGAGTCGTCTGCGGCGCCCAACAGCCGCGCCACGCGGTGCATCACTCTTGTGGTCAGCACCATCAGTGCAGACTCCTCCCTCCAAAAAAAGAAAACTACTCCAGTAGTAGGTGCATGCTTCCGGCTTACACCCAGCAGTAATGAATGGTGAAGATCGACAAGACCGATCTCAACCAGATCGTCGTCCCGCGTCTTGGCCTCCTGGCCCGACGGAAGTACCATGAAGCCCACGGTAGAGGTCGCAATTTCAAGAGCAGTCGAAGATAAAGACTGCTGGGACAGAGATCGCTTCCCGGTCCAGGAGCAATGTCAACAAGTAGACTTATCTTTCGACTCCTTAAAACATGAACATACGAATGTGCCAGCAGAAACAGACCACCCGGTCTATCCAAGACTGCTCAAGTGTGCAGCTAGCACCCCTAGTTTACAGCTACCCACCCCTCCCCTTTGTCATCCCACTCGCCTCCCCCACCCCTCACTCTTCCCGCTGCTCCCTGTCCCATGCCCTTTAAAGCTGTTCACAGATTTACATGATATCACCCATTCTGGTAGTACATTCCATTTTGCTACCACCCTCTCCAAGAAACAGTGTCTCCTCATTTCCCTCCTAAATCTCCCCCCCATTTTTCTTAGCCTGTGCCCCCTGGTGTCCCTCCCCTCCTTAGCTTAAAGACCCCATCTGCCCCATCCTTATAGATTCCCCTCAGATACTTGAACGTCTATCATGTCCCCTCTCCCTTCTATCCTCCAGGGTGTGCATATTAAGGTCTCCCAGCCTGCTCTCAGTCTCGCCCCTTCTTTCCACATATCTTTGAACTCGCAGGAGTGGGAGGTGTGAGAACCGGATGGCCCCTTCCCTTCTGTCGGGGGAGACTGGCACAACTCATTGAAGGAGCCCATGAAGGATGAGCTCCTCAAAGGTCTTCATTTGTTCCAACTGCTTGACGGACCCCCGCGGCCACCCAACAGGCGTCTCTAGACTTTACTGGTAGATGCAGCTTCTCTGGTCACCCAAGCTGCAAACGTGCGAGGGAGGCAGTCCAAGACCACTAGGTGGAACACACGACAGAAATCGCAGGCCTGGGGATCATGGCCATGTCCCAGGCAGTAGACGAACGTGGCGTGCAGGTCGGTGCGAGACATCTTCTGCCCACAAGGGCACCGTCAGAATCAGGGAGAGGACCTGCCCTCCATAATAATAGATACCGCTAATGAATGAGACGAAACTCAAACAAGTTAAATTTTGGGCAAAACAGCCAAAGGTAAAAGTGCCAGGGCCTACTCGACGTGGAAGCGATAAGGAGGGAACCTGAATCTTCCTGTGGAACGGAAGATCTGGCATCATGGGGTGAAGCACAGGGATATACCACCCAACGGGGTGGGAGGAGCCAGCTTTAAGACCTTCCAGCAAGATTTAAAGGGGAAAGGGACATGCCAACAAGTGTGGATAGATCATCATATCCACGATCCTAGAACAGCTGATTACAGTACCAGTTTTCCTGTTCAAAACAGCTTAAGTGAACTTCAAAAACCCCTGCTTCCTCGAACCCCCTGCTGCAGACTTCCTTTCGTGTGCACAGTTCTCCGAAGCCGGCTTCAAACCACTGTCCATGCCTCTCCTTGAGATGGAGTTTAAAACAGATTTTAAATTCACTTCCGTTTTTGGCCATGTTTGCAGCAAACCAGCTTGTAAAAGGTTTTTCTCTCAAGTTGTCTCTATACAGTTTATTGATGGATAAGTTTAGAAGCTGCAGCAGGTCAGTGCATGATGCAGGGATGAATACTGGAATGATATTGGCTAACTAGAGTTTTATGCAGAATATCAGTGGCTGTGTGCACTCGGAAAAGGTCCACATGCTTTTTGCAGTGAAAATCAGAATTTTGTAAACCAAGTATGGTGTCAGCACAGTTTTGATGTATTCAAGCATCGTAAATTCATTAGCCCAGCGGTTGGACTGTATTATGCACCAGTTTGAGAGGAATCAGTTCAAAGGGATGACATGCTTTTGTCCTTTCCTTGTAAAATGACTTTGGGAAGCAAAGGAAAGGAAATAAATCAGCTGGTGTTTGCAGGTTAATACAAGTGACACTTGCTTTTGTCCCCTATTCCAGCAACTCCCAGTTGCTTGGAACCAGTGGCAGCCATGGTCCATTCAGACACAGGAACCATGCCGACACCAGTTTTATTAAGGCTGATAAACAGTTCTTGCAGCATGACCTCCTGCGCAACACAGTTTTTAATTATTGGTAGGAAAGATGTTTTAGTTGGCCACAGTTTTTCGGGTGGCTTTGGGGCCTTTATGCCAGCTTAACCTCATTCTGCTTAAAAATTGCCAAGACCATTTCAAACAAATAAATTTAACCTACCCCCCCAAATAAAAATGCACAGAGCATAGCGAAAGCTAATGCCCCAGAGATGCAACAGCCCGCACTATGCATGCATTGACAACTGCACCCTCACATTGCAGGATGTGCACGTTTCCAAGCTGTTCTAAATGTCAGCTGTAAAAAGTGTAGGTTTACCTCCATGTTTCTTGGGTAGTAAAGGGTGAAAGCTTGGATGGTCAGGGGATCTTTCAATGTTCCAAGTTATCTTTTCTTTAATTGTGTATTGTGCTTTCGTTTATTTCAGTCTTGGTTTTAGACATGTATAACCGCACAGCAGATGTAGCAAGTTCTTGCGTAACTGTACTATAACAGTAGATCTTCGAGAACAGCTCTTGCAGCAGGTTACACCATTAGGACTGAAGCAGTCAGGCGCCAGGACCCCACGGAAATTTTCTAGCTAGCAGTCTTCAGCGGGGACCGCCTCAGACGTCAGTCCTGCCCCCGACATCAGGCGTAGTACATAAGGAGGCAGTCCCCCCACAATCCCCAGTTCTCCCGCCGGAGACTCCCGGACGCTGGATGACATCAGAAGAGGAGACCCAGGATCCGCCACTAGATGGCCAAGACTAAAAAAAAAAGAACTTCCCATCCCATATGATGGATGTTTGGCTACTACCTACCTCCACAAGGGGGATGGTGGGCAGGAAGGTACCTACTGCAAGAGCTGTTCTCGAAGATCTACTGTTACGGTAAGTTCTTACGTAACTGTACTATCTTACTCGAGATACAGCTCTTGCAGCAGGTTACACCATTAGGACCGATTCCCAAGCAATAGTGGCAATCTTCACACAGGAGGAGGAAAGGTAGGGATCACAACCCTGCTCAAGCCAGGACAGATGTCCCTGAAGGACGGCCAGGCCGAACCCTGCTCTTCGCCTCGATGCAATGTCCAGGCTGTAATGCCTACAAAGGTATGCAGAGAGCTCCAAGTGGCTGCAGCGCAAATAGCTGAGGTGGAGACGTTCCTCAACGCCGCAAAGGAAGTGGCCACTCCTCTCGTGGAATGACCCTTAACCACGCCTGGTAAGGGTTTATTGCGCTTATCATAACAAAAAGAGATGCACTGGATAAGCCACCTCGACAGAGACTGTTTAGAGACAGGAGCTCCTTTCATTCTAACAGCGAAGGAGACAAACAGTTGATCAGACTTTAGGAACTGTTGGGTTTTGGTCAGATAATATCTGAGGCACGTGTGTACATCAAAGGCGTGTAGAAGGGCTTCTCCTCGGTTGGTGTACTTTGGAAAATACACTGGTAAGTCGATATCCTGTTTAAGGGCGAGGGCTGAAACCACCTTAGGCAGAAACTTTGGGTTTGTCCTCAGGGATACCCTATCCTGATGAAAAACTAAATAAGGCTCTTTGCACATTAGTGCATGCAATTCGGAAATCCCTCTTGCCGAAGTAACTGCAACTAAAAACAATGTTTTCCACGACAGAAAACGTAGCTCGCAATCCACGGCTGGTTCAAAAGGTGGCAGCGTAAGCTGCTCCAGGACGAAGGGCAAGTCCCAAGGAGGAACTGGATCCTTGATAGGCGGCCTAAGGTGGAGGACTCCCCTTAAAAAGGCACGAGTAGTGTCCAACTGGGCCATCATCCGATGGCCTATGGGGGCATGGTAAGCCGAAATTGTACAAAGGTGCACCTTAAATCGAGGAGTAAGCCAGTCCGGACCGAAAGAGTGAAAGCAGGTAATCCAGAACCAGCTTTTCGGGACATTCTAACAGAAAAACCGTGCGCTTGAGCTACAGTAAAATCTCGCCATTTCATGGCGTACGTTGCGTGGGTTGCCGGTTTTCTGGCGGCAGAGAGTACATCTACCACTCCTTACGAGACCACGTATCACAACATGGCTATGTCTCTAGGAGCCAAGCATGCAGGTTCAAAGAACGCAAGTCCGGATGGACTAATGAACCCTCCTCCTGAGACGGCAGATGCGAGCTGATTGGCAAAGGAAGTGGAGGTTCCCGAGATAGCTGATGCAAAAGCGGGAAACAAATTTGTCTGGGCCAGAAAGGCGCTATCAAAATGAGCATCGCCTGCTCCCTGCAAAGTTTTAAGAGGACTCTCTGGATCAACGGGAAAGGAGGGAAGACATAGAGGAATCTGCCCACACAGGAAAGGGACAACGCGTCTCACCAGAAAACACCAGGCCCTGAATCTAGCCAGCAAAAATTGGGCAGTTTTGCGTTGGATGGGGACGCGAAAGAAAAAATTACTCACCTTAGTAATGTTGTTTCTTCTAATGGAGTCTTGCTATATTATGACATATGCAGAGAAGCAGTATGGCGCAGTGGGTTAAGGCTCTGAGCTGCAAATCTGGAGACCTGGGTTTGAATCCCACAGCCCCCTAGGTGCATACTGTGTGACCCTGAGCAAGTCACTTAACTTCCTGTGCTCCCAGGTTGCACCTGCAAACAAGCTTTCAGCTTAGTGTGGCTCACCTGGTAAAATAATTGGTTAAAAAAAAAAAATATCAGTGAGTCCCAGCCTGAACTGCTCCAGAGGTGAAAGAGTCAACTTTCCATGCCAGGCATGGGAACGCTGAGCCGAGCTCGGTTGAAAACCTGTTGTTCTTCAAACTCAAACTGTCAGATGTTTACGAGCTAAACTCACTAAGGTCCTGTGTGGAAGCTGTAAACCTGCATTAGCCAACTGGCTACTAAATATAACACATTTTTTTGGTCCCAAAACAAAGACTCAAGTCAGGAGACCCAAAAAATGAAAAACACAACACCCAGTCACCCCAGAAAAAGAGAGGGGTGAAAAAACAAGGTGGACATCTACTAAGTGCCAACACTGCACTGCCCACCCACATCCCAAAAACAGAAGTTCTGAGAGGGGCAGGGGGGAGTAATAATAGCTAAGACTCCATTAGAAGAAACAACATTACTAAGGTGAGTAATTTTTTCTTCAAACAACATGAAGTCTTGCTATATTATTATATATGCAGACTACACAGCAGTACCTCCATGGAGGAGGGACAGAACCTACTTAGGAAATAGGCTCTGAAGCACAGCTGTGCCAAACCGAGCATCACTCCTAGCCTGGGTGTCCAGAGAGTAATGCTTGGTAAAAGTGTGAACTGTTTTCCAGGTAGCTGCTTGACAAATCTCTACAATGGGGATGTCCCTGGCAGCAGCCAGGGAAGCAGCTGTACCTCTGGTAGAGTGAGCCCTCAGGCCTGAGGGAGGAACCTTAACCAGCTTTTCATAACAGAATTGGATACAAGAGACAATCCACCTGGCAATGGATCTTTTAGTGGCAGGTTTCCCTTTACCAACCTCACTATAAGTGAGGAACAGTTGGAGGAGTCAAACCTGTGACCCTTAGTACGCTCAATGTAGTAACAAGGGCTCTCTTCACATCTAAGCTGTGCAGCCTCCTCTGCCAGAGGAGGAATGGTCAGTAAGTACACTGGAAGAAATAGATTGATTAAAGTGAAATCTGAAACCACCTTAGGCAAGAACTTTCTGTTAGTCCTGAGGACCACCTTATCTCTATGAAAGGAGATAAAAATCAGGCTCCACTGACAAAGCTTGTAGTTCACTTTATGCGTCTGACAGAAGTGATGGCTACCAGAAACACAGCTCTAAGTCAAATACTTGAGGTCTGCTGAAGACAAGGGCTCAAAGGAGGTTGCATAGCCTAGCAATGCAAACATTAAGATCCCAGGCAGGGGCAGGGTCCCTGAATGGAGGGTTGGTGTGAAGCAATCCCTAAAAAACTTAGAGAATACAGGATGAGCTGAAAGAGAAGAGGTTTACCTGCTGAAATGAAAGCAGACACACTGCCAAATGCACCTTTAGGTAGCTGGTCTGAGCTCCAAAGTGTTCAAATGGACCATATAATCCAGGACTGTGGGTAAATCAGCAGATTCTGGGGAAATATGCTTCCCAGAGCACCATATGGAAAATCTCTTCCATTTGGAATTGTAAGTAGCCCTGGTGGAAGGCTTCCTAGAAGCCTTCAATATATCCATTACACCCTGGGAGAGGTGTAGATCAGCAAATTCTAACTCTTCAAGAGCCAGGCCTTGAGATTGAGAGATTTGAGGTTCGGGTACCAAACCCTTCCCTGAGCACAGGTTAACAGATTGTGATTCCTGGGAAGATGGACTGCTAAGGACAGTAGGAGTGGATACCAGGGTTATCTGGCCCAATCTGGAGCAATAAGAATCACTTTGCAGGATTGAGATCTGATTTTGACTAACACTTTGAACAAGAGAGGGAAGGGGGGGAAGCATAGAGAAACTTTCCTTCCCAGTTGAGGACTAAGGCATTCAGAGGGACTGAGCCCAACACTGGGGGTCTGCAGCGAAAAAGGGGAAGTTGGTGATTGTCTGGGGCTGCAAAAAGATCTATCTGCGGGGTGCCCCACCTGGCAAATATTACCTCCAGGACCAGGGGATCCAGTGACCATTCGTGATGGCCCTGGGAAATCCTGCTGAGGGCATCTGCCAGGACATTGTCCTTGCCTGGGAGGTGAACTGCTGTAAGCGAGGTGTTCAGGGAATAAGCCAGAGACACAACTTCATTGCTTCGGTGCACAAGGCCGTAGACCAGTGCCTCCTTGCTTGTTGATGTACCGCATTGTAGTGGTGTTGTCTGTTCTGACCTGTACAACTTTGTTCTGAACAGATTTGGAAAAGCTGAAGTGCTAGAAAAACTGCTCTGAGCTCCAACAGGTTGATGTGGAGCAGAGATTCCTGAGGGACCACAGTCCCTGGGTAGTGAGTCGCCCATGTGAGCGCTCCCACCCCAAGAGGGATGCATCTGTAGTAAGGATTAAGAGTGAGACTGAGTGACAAAGGAACCCCCTGTCTCAGATTGCTCTGATCCTGCCACCACTGTAGGGCTTGGATCAGGGTTCAGTCACTGGGATTAGTTTGGTTAGAGGGTCCTTTCTTTGAGACCAAAAGGCTCTCAAATGGAACTGAAGTCCCTCATCTGAAATCTGCTCCTTGCACTACTGCTGTAGAAGCAGCCATGTGCCCTAGGAGCTGTAGAAAATGCCTTGCTGGTCGAGAGACCTGCAGGGTGAATGAGAAGGCCAGAGAGACCAGGGTCCTTGCCCTGTCCAAAGGCAGGAAGGCTCTGGCTTCCTCTGTGTTCAGTTCTGCGCCTATGAAGGTGAGGAGCTGGACATGCTCTAGAACTGACTTTGGAAGATTCAGAAGGAAACCTAGAGAGGTAAGCAGTTGCTGAGTTATCTGAAGATGTAACTGACTTGGTCTGGAGACTGGCCTACTATGAGCCAGTCGTCCAGGTAAGGAAAGATGGCAATTTTTTTGCCTGCTTAGGTGGGCAACTGCTACTGCCAGGCATTTTGTGAATACCCTTGGAGCAGAGGTGAGGCCAAAGTGCATTGCTCTGAACTGGTAATGGCCTGAGAGGCAGCTCAACCTCAGGTACTTTCGATGAGAGCTTCGATGAGAATATGGAAGTAGGCATCCTTGAGGTCCAGGGATGCTAGGCAATCCCTGGCCTTGGAGAGGCAGAATAATTCCCAGAGTCACCATTTTGAATTTTGGTTTAAAAGGTGCTTGTTTAAGTATCTGAGATCCAGGATGGGCCGCCATTCTCCTGTCTTGGGGTAAGGAAGTACCTGGAGTACAATCCTTTCCCTGGTGTAGGTGGAACCCTTTCCACGGCTCTGAGGCCAGGAGGGTAGAGACTTCTGCCTCTAGGGCAAGTGCCTGGTGGATTTGTCAGGTGCAAAGGATCTGGTTCTCATCTTTGGAAATTTTTTGAAGCTGAGAACCAGTCCCTGGCTTACTACTTCCAGGACCCACTTGTCTGATGTGAGAGACTTCCAGTCCTGGACAAAGTAAGCCAGCCTGCCCCCTACAGGTAGTGGAGAATCGGCCCTGGCAACCCCATCAGGGTGCCTGCTTGGCAGGGGCTTTAGGCTGAGGGGTGGAAGCAGGCCTGCTTGTATCCCGTCTGCCTCTCCCTCTAAAGAACCCCCTCTGGGCATAAGCTAAAGAGAAGGCCTGGGCTTGGTAAAGAGGCCTGTGAAAAGGCCTGCCCCTGCAAGGCTGCCTTTGAGGAGTGGCCTGCCTTTCCTTGGCCTGTGCACTCTTATAGGTAGTCCTATACTCATCCATTTTCTTCATGTAATTCTCAGTCTGCTCCCCAAACAGAGAATTACCCACAACAGGAAAATCCATGGCCTTAGTCTGGGTATCCTGCGACAGGCTAGTACATCTGAGCCAAACCATTCTGCAAGTGCCACAGATGTAGCCATGACTCTTGATGACACATCATTAGAGTCCACTGCAGCATGGAATTGCACCTTAGATGCCTCAATACCATCAGCAGCCACCTGCTCCAGCTCCTTGGCAAGCTGGCCAGGGACCTGTTTTGCTAGAGCCATAACAGTATCCCATCTGGATTTCTGGTATCTAGCAGCATAAGCCATATAATTTGCCTGTCTGAGTCCCAAGGATGCTGCCATGTACTGTTTCTTTGCCATGGCATCAATCCTCCTGGAGTCCTTGTCAGGGGAGTGTGAGGCCAAGGGAATATTTGCCTTGTGTCAGGCTGCAGCCTGCACTACCCCAACATGGCTGCATTGTTGTGTAAGGAACTCCATATCAGAGCCTGACAATGTGTACCTCTTGTCCATTCTCTTATCAACAGGAGGTATAGTGTGAGGAGTTAGAATTTTTACTGTCCGCTTCCCAAAAGATTTATGCAAAGGAATAGACAGCCTCCTGGACTCTGGGATATCCATCATTTCCACATAGTCAGGTTCCTCTTGATCATCCACAGCTTCCTCCATAGGGAGCTGGAGGGTTTCAGCCACTTTTTTTTTTTTTTTTTTTAAAAAAAAAATGAGAAGGGACTCAGAAAGCCTAGAGGAGACACTCCTGAAGGTCTGTCTGGGGAGATGTCCGGTTCAATGGGCACATCCAGACTTTCAAATCCACATTCACTCTCCTCATATTCTCTTCCCCTCCTCCGGTTCATAAAATTCCTCTAACTCATATCTTGAGCCAGTGGAACCGGCCGAATGCAACTTACCTAATGGTGCCGGTTCGGTCGGAACAGGAAGCGACTGGACAATTTTAATCGCATGGCTATTTCTGCAGCGTTGGAGAGGAAAGTTTTGGCTCCACACCAGCTGATTTCCTTGACCTTTTTGCTGGAACCGACTCCTCCGAGTCGGCTCTTCTTTAGCCTGAGGAAGTCTCGCCCTGGTCAGAGGGCTCTCCCTCCGGTTCGGTTGGAACCGAACCGGGCTGGCCATCCGGGTCAGCGGACTTCTTGGTCTCCCTTTCCCTGAGCCTACCAACTCTGTTATCCAGGGTAGCTGCAGGAAAATTTTTGCAAATCTGGCAGTCTAAATTGAGGTGGTCAAACCCCAGACAATAAACACAGGTGGTGTGAGGGTCAGCCTTGGCAAAGGCTTCCCCACAGACACTGCAGTGTTGAAACCCAGTGGGCCCGGTTTTTCTTTTGGGTTTTTCATAGTGCCAGTCCTAACCAAACTTGCCCATTTATGGCAATCCGCCAAACAAGACCCTCTTATCGGTTCCCAACCGTGTCACAGGTCGTGGAAAAAAACGTAATAAAATTTGTTTTTTTTTAGAACCGATAAGAACTGGTAACCACACTCTAAAAGACAGATTAATATATTTCAAAACAACCTGATCGGTTCAAACCGAACTGATAACACTTTACAAGTTCCACACAGAAGAAACAAATGTAAAAGCTATCTAGTACTTACAATACCACAGACAGAGCTTGAACCGACCGGCTGCGGTTTAAATTCGGTCAGAAAACCAAGAAAATAATACTTTAACCGACAAAATGAACCGAGCAGAAGGAGAAAATCTCCGAAGCGACTGTTCAGTGAGGCGGAGTAAAGAATCTGACAGTTTGAGTTTGAGGAACAACAGACAGAGTTTTCAACAGAGCTCGAGCTCAGCGTTCCATGCCTGGCATGGAAAGTTAACTTTCACCTCCGGAGCAGTTTGAAGGTTGGGACTCACTGCATGTGTCATAATATAGCAAGACTTCATGTTGTTTGAAAGGTCTAACTCTGCAGTGCCCCATCTGTGAAACAGATCCTCTGCCACCTCCTAGAGTTCCCACTCGTGGACTCTGGCCTGAGAGCGACTCAGACTGTCTGCGATGGTGTTGTCCACTCCTGGGACATGTACTGCAATTAGATTTGCGCAGTGTTACAGTATCCACTCCCACACTCTCATGACCTCCCTGCAAAGCAGGGAGGAGTGCGTGCCTCCTTGTTTGTCGAGGTAATACATCACCATGGTATTGTCTGTTTGTAACAGGAGTGTACCCAGTGGAATCTCCGACTGGAAGGCCTGCAGAGCGTAAAGGACTGCCCCCATTTCCAAAATGTTGATGTGGAGATGAGACTCCTGGGCTGTCCAAAGGCCCTGGGATCAAACACCATCCAGGTGTGCTCCCCACCAGGCCCTGAGGCGTCTGTGGAGAGAGTCACACAGTCGGAGACGGCGCTACAAAGGGAACCCCTGGGGAGAGGTTCCCCGGATCTAGCCACCATTGCCAATCCTGAACCGTGGCATTCGTGATTCGAATTGGCTGCTGCAGATGGTCTTGCCTTTGGTCCCATTACACCCTTAGCATCCACTGGGTTACCCGCACGTGGAGCCGTGCCATCGGGACTGTTGCAATGGCCGCAGCTATGTGTCCGAGCAGGCGAAGGACCAATCTGGCCGGGACGGTCATCTTCACTGACAGGTCCCTGATTAGGGATCTGATGTGTTCCGCTCTGTCTGTGGGAAGAAAAAGCTTTCCCTCTGACGGTGCCCAGAACTGCTCTTATAAACTGCAGTTTCTGCGACGGCACCAGGAGTGACTTCTTGTAGTTGATGAGAATACCCAGTGACTGAAAAAGGGACTGGGTACGATGAATGGCCGTCATCAGTGCCTCCTTGGAGGGAGCCATAAGAAGCCAGTCGTCCAGGTACGGGAACACGTAGTGGCCTTGTCTCCTCAGAGATGCCGCTACGACCGGCATGCACTTCGTGAAAACGCGAGGTGCCGATGACAGCCCGAAAGGAAGCGCTCGGAACTGATAATGACTGCTCTGAAACTCTAAGCGCAGGAACCTCCTATGCGCTTGAGCAATAGGGATGTGCAGGTAGGCGTCCTGCATGTCAAACGACGCCAAAAAGGCGTCCCGCTTCAGCATGGAGATTAGGCCCGGAAGCGTTTGTACACAACCGACAGATTGAAGTCGCTGAGGTCCAGAACTGGACAGAGGTCCCCTGTTTTCTTTGGAACCAGGAAGAAGTGCGAATAATACCCTAGCCCTCTCTGGTTCTCCGGAACGTGCTCCAAGGCTTCTTTCTCCAGAAGCGCGAGCACTTCCTGCTGTATAAGCAGGGTGTGCTGACCAGTAGCGGGAAAGCAGGGAAGCCTTTGGAGTGGGCTGCCTACAAATTTTACATAGTGGCCTTTTTCACCAATTGCAGCACCCACCTGTCAGTGGTGATTGACCGCCACCCTGGCAGGTGACATGCGATGCGACCCCCGACCTTCATTTCTCGTTGATCCTGAGGAGGGGCAGGGGTTGGGAAGGAGTCATGCTGTGGCAGTGTTAGATCCCGCAGGCTGGGCAGACTTTGCGACTCGGTGGCCCCTGCCTGGGGATGACTTGGCCTGGGCTTTTCGGGTAAAGGAGCCCCTCTGCTATTGGCTGGAACACGGTTATTGCCTTTGTGTCCGGCCACGAAAGCGACTGGTTCCTACGAAAGGAACTAGGTCGAGATCTGTACATGGGCTGGACAGATCTAACTGCCTTCCCTGCGTCCTGAAGTTTGGTGATCACCTTCTCGGATGCTTCACCAAAAAGGTCTTCCCCGTTGTAAGGGACATTCAGGATGTTCTTCTGGACATCCGGGGTAAAACCGGAGACGCGGAGCCAAGAGCGTCTTTGGAAACACACGCCTGAGGCTGCAGCTCTGGCCGAAGAGTCCACAGTCTCATATGTGGCTCTGAACACTTCGGTCCCCACATCCGAACACGTACGGAGGAGGTTTAAAAAGCTCCTCCTTTTGACCACCGTCTGGCATCTTGTCAACCAGGTCCCGACCCTGTTTCCACAGTGCATTCTGAAATTGAACCATGTGGGTGAGGTAATTTAGAGACCTGATGGCGCAAGTCGCAGCCGCGTACGTGCACCTACCCAGGACATCCAATTGTTTGGATTCCGTGTCCAGTGGCTGTGTGCTCAAGTGCTAAGGTCTCAGAGACCAGTCATGTGAGGCCGTGATGACCAGGGAATCAGCCAGAGGATGGTTTGCCAAATACTGGTCCTCCCTCGGGACCTTGTATAGGCAGTCAGCCTTCTTCGGCACTGCCGGAGTCGAATGCGGACGCTTTCATGCAGCCTTGGTGACATCCGCAAAGGTGTCCACCAAGGGTGACACTACCACAGGCTTTGGGTCTTTCTGCCGAAGGTAGTGGGCAAGGCGCGGTCTCTCGGGGTCTAGCTCTTCAGCATTCCACCCCATATTCTCCTGAATGTGCCTCATGATCTCAGTGAAAGAGGGGTCATCCGGAGGAGACCTGGGAAGGTCGTGTGGGTCAGGGGAGGGAATGCTGATTGGAGAAAAAGATCTGGAGCACCCTGACGTGTCAGATCTAGAGTCCTCCACGGACGAGGTGTACCAGCATTGTCTGGGTCTCTTAGGGCTGGGTGACCCTGAAGTGGATGTTGAGGGAGGTCTTCTATCAGAGGATCTGCCCCTAGGAGGAGGTGTTGGCTCCTTGGGGGTTGGTGACTGTCCTACGGGCCCCTTGGGTGGAGGAGGGGGCACAAGCGTTGAAGGAGTAGGTGGAGGCAGAGCCGAAGTAGGAGGAGGGTGCATGCGGCCACATCCTTCCTGACAGTGTCCCACCAGAAGGTGAAGAGCTTCTTCACCTCTGCCAAATTCAGGCCCGATGACGGGCCAGGTACCGGTGGCCTGCCGCCGGGTCCCCGGGGGTCTCCCGCTCTGGGAGAGTTCCCGTGGAAGCCAGACGGCTCCGGAGTCGCCCGCCTGGTCCTCTGGCTGAGTGGTGTCCTCCTCCGATGATATCTTCCAACCGGCGTCCGGTAGGAGAGCGGTGGTGCGCTCCCCTCCTCTGGGTCAGCCGACGCCCTGGGAGGCGAACGCCCACGGGGCGACTGGTGTTCATACAGGCCGGCTCCTGGGAGTGCCTGTGATGTTTGGCCGACGTCGGGTCTGGCGTCCGTTTTAGGGACGTCAAGTCCTTAGTCTTACGCAGGACCGGGTCCAACACACGTGGAGGCTGGGACACCGACCTGGCGTCGGAGTCCCGACGGCAGGAGGAAGACTTGTGGCACTCCCCAGACTTAGATGAGGCCTTAGAAGGAGTGGATGAAGCCGATGACCTGGAAGTCTTGATAGGCTGCAGGGAGGAGGAGCCGCTGGAGGATCTGACCTGAACCGGGGGAGGCTGAGATTGAGTCCTGGAAGGAGAGCGGTCTGACCGCGAGCCGGAGCTTCGGGAGTCCGAGGCCCTCGATGGGGACGTGGACCTTTCCTTCTCCTGGTGTTTTTGGGTCTTCCCTGATGACTCCCTCCTGGAGGAGGGTTCCCTATTCATGGCCTTGAGTTTCTCCTCCAAGAGAAACGCTTTAAAGGCCTTCTGGTGGCGGATCCTGGTGCGACTGTTGAAGCCCTGGCAGAAGGAGCAGGCCTTGGTGTTATGTTCCGTGCCTAGACAATGCATGCACGCTGAGTGAGGATCCTTGAAGGGGATCTGTTTACCACAGGCACACTTCGATGGGTGACCTTCAAGAGAGGTGTTTGGAGAAGACATCAGATGAATCCAAGTTCGTATGAGAAAGAGAACATCGTAGTTCCTAGTCGTCGCATGCTAGAAAGTGACAGAGAGGCCGATGCTTGTGATGTCGACAGCGGGAAAAGAACTGGGGATTGTGGGAGGACTGCCTCCTTCTGTACTACGCCCGACGTCGGGGCAGGACCGACGTAGGAGGCGGTCCCTGTTGAAGACTGCTAGCTAGAAAATTTCCGTGGGGTCCTGGCGCCTGACAGCTTCAGTCCTAATGGTGTAACCTGCTGCAAGAGCTGTATCTCGAAGTAAGATCATCCTGTACTCACTTGCGTAACATCCTAGCTCGAACCTGGTTTCAGGTGCAGAGAAAGCACAGGATGCTGGCGGTTTCTTTTTTGCAGGTGGAGGTGTTAAGGGTGACAGCTCCTTAGCAATGGCTACATGGGTCTTCTACACCCAATGTCTGAAAGAGATGTGGATGGATTAATCTCAGATTCATCTAGCAGGTACTCCCATTTCACCAACTTTCTTTAGACCCCTCCAAAATGGACATGGTAGTAGAACTGCTGATGTCCACGACTCCTGTACAGAACACAGAATGAACCACTAAGAAAAATTACTTACCATAATAATCTTGTTTCTTCCAAGAGAATCTTACTATATTCTGACATATGCAGTATGGTCTCACCATAAGACTGCCCTGAGCCAAAATGGTCAACAGACCCTCTGCTAATGATGGAATGCTAGGCTCGAGCTCAGTTTTCAAACCACTGTCCCTGGAATACATCCTGCAACCATCAGATTCTTATGGAGCATGCATAACAACAAGCTATGTAAACTATACTAATAATTAACTAATTAACACCCAACAATAAACAATACCCTTGATTTAAAAATGTGGGCAACACTAACTCAAGTCACTAAGCCCAATAAAGAGACACTCATAAGTTTCAAACAGCATGGACAGCTGTGTTGCAATACCCATATGTTCCAGCAGGGGAGGTAGGGTGGCATCTCAGAATACAGCGATTCCCTTGGAAGAAACAAGATTACTATGGTAATTTTTTTCTTCAAACCCCAGGAAATCTTACCATATTCTGACATATGCAGACTACCCAAGCAGTACCTTTGGAGGAGGGTAGAGAACCTATTTAGGAAACTGGCTCTGCTGTAGTGTTTGGTAAAGGTGTGAATGGTTTTCCAGGTAGCCGCTTTACAGATTTCCAACAAAGGAATCTTTCTCACAGCTGCTGTTGAAGCAGCTGTACTCCTTCTAGAGTGGACCAGAGGCCTCCAGGAGGCTCTTTACCCACTCTGCTGTAACAGAATTGAATACAGGCAACAACTACTCTATGTAATACAGCTCTGTGCACAAGGCCTGGAGCTCACTGATCCTCCTGGCTGAGGTGATGGCTACCAGGAACACTGTTTTCCATGTTACATACTTAAGCTCTGCTGAGGACATGAGTTCAAACGGTGGCTAAATTAGCTGACCAGTGCATATACTGAGGTCACATGCAAGAGTGGGCTCCCTGTGAGGGGGATGAAAGTGCAGTAGGCCCTTGAAGAACTTTCTGAATACCTGGTTTGCAGCCAGGGATGACCCTTTTCCAGCTGAGAGGTATGCAGAGACGGCTGCTAGGTGTACCTTAAGGGTGGAAGGCCTAAGGAAAAGGGAATGCAGATGTGCCAGATAGTCCCAAACTACTGGTAACCCAGCCTGGCAACAGTCTGTTTCTCTTGGCACCAAACACAGAACCTCTTCCATTTAGAGGTGTAAGTCCTTCCGGTAGAGGGTGTTCTAGAAACCCTAAGGACCTTTCAGCATCCCCTCAGAGAGGTGCAGGTCAGCATATTACAAGTCCCTGAGAGCCAAGTCTTGAGCCTGAGGACTGGAGGTTGAGATAAGGACCCAGCCACTAAGAGGAGGTCAATAGGTTGTACCTCATGTGGTAGGGAAGATTGGTTTGGATATTGATTGGATAAGTAGCAAGGAACACCAGGGCTGCCTGGCCCAGTCTGGAGCAATGAGGATCACTGTCGTTGGTTGAGCCCTAAGCTTGTTCAGTACCACGAGCAGTAGGGGAAATTGGTTGGGGAGCGTACAGGAACTTCCCTGTACAATCCAACAGCAGTGCATCTAAAGGGACTGTGCCTACTGCAGGGGGCCTGCAACAGAACTGTGGCAGCTAGTGATTGTCCGGGGCTGCAAAGGGGTCCACCTCTGGGGTGCCCCACCTCTTGAACACCACTTACAGGATCTGTCTGTTCAGTGACCACTCATGGTGGTTCTGGTTGATCCTGCTGAGGGCATCTGCAAGGACGTTGTCCTTCCCTAGGAGATGAACTGCTGAGAGGGAGATCCCTAGGGAGCAAGCCAGATTCCACTTTCATGGCTTCTGTGCACGGGGTGGGGGGGTTGAGGACCTTGTGCCCCTTGCTCGTTTATGTAGTACATTGTGGTTGTATTGTCTTGTTCTGACTTGAAGCACTTTGCCCTGGAGCATTGAAATGAAGGACAGCCCCGAGTTCCAGCAGGTTTATGTGGAGCAGAGACTCCTGCTGGAGCCAGGTCACCTGTGCAATGTGCTCCCATAGGTGGACACCCCAGCCTAAGAGGAGGCATCCGTTGTTAGGACTGCTGATGGTGGAAGCTGCTGGAAGGGCACCCTTCCCTGAAGTTGACCTTTCCTGCCACCACTGTAGAGCTTGAAGAAGGGTTCCTGTGATTGGTACCATTTTGACAGGGAATCTTTTCTGAGACCAGTGAGATCCGAGACAGAACTGAATGTCCCTCATCTGGAATCTTGAACCTGACACTGTTGCTGTTGACGCAGCCATGTGTCCTAACAGCTGAACAAAACACCTTGATGATCAGGGTATGCAGTTAAGAAAAGAGTGCCAGCTGCACTAGGCTATCTACCTATCCTTGAGGGAGGAAGGCTCTTCCTCAGAGTATGTCTAGTTCCACCCTCACAGTTCCAGAAGTTGAAAGTGGAGTCAGTATTGACTTTTCTAGTTCATCAGAAACCAGTGTACATAAGGCATCCAAGTATTAGTCAATGCATCTTTGACTTACTGAGGACTAGCATACTACTAGCCAATCGTCCAAGTATCAAAAACTACTACTATACCTCCTTTAGTATGCTGCCACTACTGCGTGCGGCACTTGGTGAACACCCTGAGCAGAAGTCAGGTTGACAGGCATGGCCCTGAACTGGCAATGGCCTGATGGTAATCTGAACCCGAGGCCTTCCTAAGTGTGAGAAGAATGGTAGCTAGAGTGACCATTTTGAACTTTGGCTTTGTCAGATGCCGGTTTAAATGTCTGAGATTCAGTATGGGTTGCCACTCCCCTGTTTTCTTTAGGGTGCGGAAGTATCTTGATTAGAGACCCTTCCCCTTTGGGCCAAGGGAACAGGTTCTACCGCCTTGTCCTGAAGGAGTTTTGCTACTTCCTCCTCCAACATAGCTGCTTCTGATAGTATGGCAGGTCTGAAAACTCTTGCTCTCAGTTTGGAAAGAACTTTGAAACAGAGCAAGCCCCTGCTCACTACTTCCAGGACACACTTGTCTGTGGTGATGGATTCCCAAGCCTGGAGATCGTGAGCCAGCCTGCCTCCTTATGGAAGTGGGGAGGTGACCTTGACAGACCCCTCAGGGGGTCAGTTTTGTCTGTGTCCTTGGCAGAGTGCTGTGGCCAGCACAGCTGCTGCCCCTTCTGCCTCTGAAGTACCCTCAGACGCTAGTAAACTGGCAATGCCCGAGCCTGGAAGAAGGGTCTGTAATGGGTTCTACCCCTACCCCCTTTGCTTTGGTATTTCTGGGTTGTTGCTGCCTTCTCCTGTGCACCAACGCTCTTATAGGCCACCTTGAACTCATCCATCTTCTTCATGTAAGCCTCTGTTTGCTCACCAAAGAGAGATGTGGGCTTGCAAGGAAAATCCAATGCCTTTATTTAGGTCTCCAGAGATTTTTTTTATTATTATTATTATTTATTTAGTTGTTTAACCAAGAGAACACTAAGCTGAAAGGTTTTTTTTTTTTTTTTTTTAAAAACAGAGCGACCTGGGAGCACAGGGAAGTTAAGTGACTTGCTCAGGGTCACACATTATGCAAGTGGAAGCTCTGGGATTCAAACCCACGTCTGGTCTGCTGGATGTCACCAGATTTGCAGCTCAGAGCCTTAAACCACTGCACTATACTGTCTCCCAGTGGTCCTCAGCCATGCAAATCTCCTCAGACACATTGAGGTAGCCATTTCCCTGGCTGCAATGTCACGGCATCTACTACCATCCAAAACTGGCATTTGGAAGAGACTATGCCCCTTTTTGCAGCTTCAGACAGGTCTGATGCCATGGGTCCAGGGCATGCCTTGGCAATTTCTAAAACTGTGTTCCAGAGACTCTTTTATATGTACACATAAATTGCCTGTCTAATGGCCAGAGAAACCAAGATAAGATTTTTTTGGCCAAAGTCCATCTATCTGGAATCCTTATTAGGTGGGTTTGATGCCAGGGGAATACCTGCTTTGTCACAGGCAGCAGCCTACACCACCACCACCTCATGGCTGGGGTATCCAAACGGAACTCTGCTCGGACTTGGCCACCCAGTACTTCCTGTCCATCCTCTTGTCCACTGGGGAAATGAAGGTGGGTGTCTGCAATATTCAGAGGCCTGTCTCTTTAGGGATTTGTGGATGGGCACAGCCACCTTTTTCTTGCTGGCACATCCGTCATCTCCATGTAGTCTGGCTAATGCTCTGTGGATTTCTGGGTATAGAGGTCCAGTGTCTGTGCCACTAGCTTCATAAAAGCAAAGTGGGTGAAAATCCTCAGCTCTCCTTATCAGGAGAGTCAGAGGCTGGAGGTCAAAAGATAAATCTGGTTCAGGAGGCTTCCCAAAGTCGCCATCCTCACCTTCACCCTCAGCATAAGCCTCAGTATACTGTGGAAAAAATAAAAATAAATAAAACACACTGGAACCTGAACAGGGTCTGTGAACCAGGCCACTGAACTGGGACCACAGTACCGGTTTGCACGCCTGAATAATTCTAATAGCGTTAGCTATTTCTTCCGATAGTTGGAACAGATGGGTCTGTCGGTTGGGGTTCCTTGAAAGTGTTTTCCTTTTCTTCTTGGCAGAACTTGCCAGTTCAAAAACAGCTTCTGCAGTTCTCTTTTTTCATGAGGAACCATCACCCTGGTCAGAGAGCTGTTCAACCGGTCCCTTGGGTTTTTCCTTCTGAGAAAAGGAGGTGTATCCGAAGCTGGGTCAGCAGCTTTATTGGACATTTTTTTTTTCTCGGTTCAAACGCCTGTCAAATGCCAACAAATCATTGCAGATTTCACAATCTGCCTTCAGGTGGTCAAACCCTAGGCAAAACACAAATCAAGTGAGAATCTGCTTTAGCATATGGTCCACCATAGTCAGTACAATGCTTGAAACCCCTCGGACTGGTTCTTTTTTGGGGTAGTGACATAACAGAAAACCCTAAAAAGTGGGTTTTCTGCGAGTCAGAAACCCACAGAGATGAACAAAGCTTTTTTTTTCCCCCCCTGGTCGGTTCAGCAACCGGCGAAAGAACAGAGTTACCTCTGTTTCTCTCTAAAATTCGACAATTCAAACAACCAGCCCAGGGAAAAGTTTTTAAACAGAAAACTTACCTTTTAAAATGTAAATAAAATGTTCAGTTTCCCCTCGGTTAAAATGGCAAAAAAACGATACTTACCAGAATAACACTAAATCCAGGCTAATCTACCTGTAAACTCAAGGACACTGCTTTAAAAGAGAAAAATAAAATCTTCAAGAAAGATGAAGGAGGGCTCTTAGAGGCATCTGTACTAAGCAAGCAGAGCAAGGAATCTGACTGCTGCAGGATGTATTCCAGGACAGTGATTTGAAAACCGAGCTAGAGTATAGCATTCCATCATTAGCATAGTTTCTAGTAACCATTTTGGCTCCTGGGCAGTCTTATGATGAGACCATACTGCATATGTCAGAATACAGTAAGATTTCCTGGGGTTTGAAGGAGAGGATGGACATGACAGCACTGACATTTACGGGTTTGACAATCAACTGATCCATGGTGGCCAGCATTACGGAGTATGAGCAAAAACAAGAGTGTGAATAAAATCACTCTGCTGAAACCACAGAAATTAAAAGACAAACACATTGTCATGTACAGTATTTTCAGCTGATGATCTGGGCAGGATACACAGTGATGTGTTGAGAAAGGACACAGCGGGAAACATTTTTGCAGTCTGGGAACTCAACGAGATTGGAAATACTTGGACTTTTGATAGAATTTTGTGGACCATCTTTGAACACTGTGTAACCCCTAGATGGCGCTATCCCAGGGGCTACTACCCCTGCCTGATTTGCCACTAACAGGTTGAGGGGCCTGGATCCAATGGCGGGTGCCTCCACCCAGAGGTCAGGGTTTGCAATAGTTAAACTAACTTGGTCACAGCCCTCTGGGACACTGCAACCCCCCTTTCTTCCCACTAGTGGCCCACGCAATATATCAGAATTACCTTCACAGTATACACTTACCCCCAGGTCTGGTTCCGCACTGGGACCCTCCTGTGAAATGAGATACAGTGCAACAATCACAGTACAGTACTTTAACATAGACAAATACCTCAGGCAGTATAACTTTGCTGAAACAAGCAGCTCTGATTTATTTAGGGGATATAACAAGGACAGGGAAATCAGGTTAATTAGCTTATCACTCTAATAATCTACCTATGGCTCTGTGCACAGGCCTATCCCTATCAGTTACTGTCCCTGGGTACCCAAGCCCTAGTGGCTAGTCCAAACCGTGGCAGCTGGTAGGGCCCTTTCACACAGAGAAAGGAGAATTAAACAGTCAGCAGTACAGTAATTCCATTTGGATTTAATGTGGCAATTCAACAGGAGCGACCCTGAATTAGTACTCACGACCTCCAAATAAGATAGGGTCCTTCAATGTCAGCAGGGCTCACTTGAGGTACACAAACCTCTTCACACATCCATATAAAGAAAGCACTATACCAGGCAGGCCTGTCCGATCATAATTACTGCACAATACCCGAGAACACACAGCAGATTCAGTTCCTGACAGACCTAATGCAATTTTCAGCAATTCCTCCAGTCTTCTACAGGGTGAGCCTGGTTTCTACTCTTCAGAGATCCTTTGATTCTTTTCACAGGACGGATTCAGTCCTAACAAGCTGTTACACAAGCTGCAGACCGAACTCTGGGCCTTACACCGTTTTTGACTAAAACTGCACACTGAAAAGCACAGGGCTCCTTCCTTCTTCACTGCCAAAGCTTAACTGAAACTCCAACCCGACAAAACTGGCACTTCCTTTGAGTTCCTCCCAGTTCTTGACTGGATTGGCTGTCACTCACAATAGACTGCTGCTGTTGGTCCAAAAGGCACTGAAGTCTAAACTACATCTCCCAGAGTCACTGCCCATACAATCCTCTTGTGGCTGGCTCAGATTATGAGTCCAAGTTCTGATTACGTCAAGGCACCATTTTAGAGCTAGCTTACCCCACACTGATTGGTCCAGTTCAGCAGTTCAAAACTAGAATGGGAACTAGCAGACACAGTTCTGACTGCAAAGAAAGCAGGTTAGACAAACTGTAATTTCATTATTACTCTAAATAATTTCTGGCAAACAGTTACATCTTTCAGATAGGTTCCTTTGCACTCCTAGTGACTGCAAAATGAAGTGAATTAGCAGCAGCTTGAGTGGTACTCAATCAAAGAAACACACAGTCCCCCATACAGACTAATTATGTCTGCAAGCAGACAGCTCTTAAAGAGACAGTACCAGAGGTTCTAAAAACACTCACTGATAAATGGCTTAAATGCCAAACACCATTCAGGCTTGGAGCATTCAAGCAAGCTCCTGGAAGTCTTTTGGGAACCCCCATTTGCAGGGGGGTTACAACTGCATAATAAAATATGTGCAATAATATTTCAGTATCAAATCAACGAGACTTAATTGCTTCATATCCCAGCCATTTCCTAAAAGGGTTTCTAAAGTTCTGTATAGACTGAATATTTTTTTTTTTTTTTTTTTTTAATTGCCACTGTTTTGCTGCAGGTGATCCACATGATTTATTGAGGGGGTGTCAGATTTTCCTATACAAGTCAGATGAATAGCGACACCCTGTGATTATATACAGATACTGTCTCTTTAAGGGAGACTTCATCATAAGGGAACTTATTTACTTATATTCTGAATATTTAAATGTGATAATTTCTTCTATCTTATGCCCTGCGTGCACACAAATTCCACCACCAAAAACAGGAACTGGTGTTACAAATGTGCACAGTATAACTGTGGGCATCAAGTTTTCTTCTTTGTAAATTATGGCTCACTAAATACATGCAAATCTTATTTATAGGCAGGGCCACTGGAAAATTGCACCCACAATATTTTTTTTTTTTGGAATCCAGAATTTTCACCATTCTCCACAAAAACCGACATGTTCCACAATTTCTTGCAAATTTTGAGTTTTTATATTGAACTGTGTAAAAAGTATTAACATTTTTAATAAAATACTCTCCAATATATTGACAGTTTTCCATGGAGACTTGGGTTTGGCCAAAACAAAGCGGTGCAAGGTAGGGCAAGGGTTTTATGTGACAGATTTCTTTTGAATCCTTGTCTTGTTTGGTTTCAAAATCCACTGGCCAAGCATAAGTACACTTAAATACTCAACATTTGTTTTGTGTTGAAGCAGTCTATCAGAAAACTTTTTGCTGCCACACAAACCGAAACAAAAGATGGGAGAAAAGGTGCAAATTATCCCATTCACTTAAATGGGGAGCTAACTATGAAGCCTTTTTGCAAGTGGCAGGGCACGTTTTTCCTTGTGAGCATACTTTCATTTAGACCACATGCTGACGCAGCACCTTGTTTTTGTTTTTTTACAATTTGTATGCTACATTTGTTGCGACCCACTATGCCTAATCTGAAATCTCTTCTGAATTCTCTACTATGCTTCTTCATTTCTTCTATGTCTGCATTCCCTTCTCATATTTCTAAACCTTCTCTTGAATTATTTTCTGCCATTTGCTCGAAGACTAAACTCTGTAGTCACTTACAGTTTCTTTCCAAATGCCGCCACCTGGGTATTATTCCTAAAGGTTTCTGTTTGAAATTCATCCTTGTTCATTTGGATCTGAGACACATGTTTCCTCTACTAGCAAACTTTTGAAAACTTTCTCTAGGAAACTTATCATGCACACCATTCTCTCCATCAAAACACAGCTAATCTCTGTGGACAAAACCATTCAAAGGCAAAAGGATTTCCTGCAGCGAACGGCTCCACATAACCTTCCTTTTATTAAGCACTGCATCCAAAACCTTAACTCCACTCTCTCAGTTTCTCAAGGACACCAAATCTGCAAAACTCCAGTCTCTCACCCAGCAGATCAACAACCAACATGAGCCCTCGAGTCAGACACAACCTAACAATTTGGTATTTTGTATTCCTCCAGACCTTCCCCTGACACAAGATGAGCAATCACTCCTTAGCAAAGGTCATTCTTTTGTGCCCACACCCAGATATCTTGATGCACCCCAGGTTCAAGTTGATCTGCAGTGCTTCTATCGTAGAGTACGCCTTGCAGCTCATTTTTCTAATATGACTCCTCTTCCCACAGATGATGACAGTATCACCAGAACTATCAATGACATCAATCCCAGCGAGAGTGCATGGACACCCTCCAGGACGTTTTGCTGTTGATTATTTTGTTAACCAATGCATGGAAAACACAACTAACTTTAATCTTCATTGCAGGCACAACCATTCCAATCTGACACCTGGTGAGCTTGCAGCCCTCAGATCTCTACAATGTAGGAATGACATTGTTATTAAACCATCTGATAAGGGAGGTGCTGTTGTGGTCTGGCAAAATGAGCTATACATCACAGAAGCCACACATTAACTCTGACACCAGGTTTTATTCTTCTCTTCCACAGGACCCCACTGCTGACTATCAAGACGGAGGTCACCACCACCATCACCTCTGCTATTGAAAACAATGAGCTCCCTGCTTCTGCTAAGAGACTCATAGTTCAGTATCCCCAGACATCCAGGTTTTATCTCCTTCCCAAAATCCACAAAACAGGTAACCCAGGTCGTCCCATAGTGTCTGCCTGCTCCTGCCCCACATCCCACATCTCCGCATTTTTGGATGGCCTCATGAGATCCCTTGTTGAGTCCCTGCCCTCCTCACGCTAAAAGACACTAACCATGCTCTCCAGTTATTTGACAGGTTCAGATTCAGTGACTCATCAGCTCATCTTCACCATGGACATCAAATCTCTTTACACAGTGATCCCCCATGATGATGGTCTGACAGCTTTGCAGCATTTCTTGAACAAACGGGAAGTCCAGCAGCCACCCACACACACTAACTCGTCTGGCAGAACTGGTTCTTAAACTCAATGCTTTTTCTTTTAATAACAGTTTTTTTTTTCAGCAGGCCAGTGGTGTTGCCATGGGTACCAAGATGGGTCCCAGCTTTGCTAATCTATTTGTGGGTTGGGTGGAGGGAACGTTTTTCTCTCATTGACAGGGACTGTGCCTGAACTCTACAACGCTACATTGATGACTGTGTGGGGCCACCTCCTGCTCCAGGGAGACCCTCCAA
>CM028130.1:1165627500-1165662500 GCA_016271365.2 Neoceratodus forsteri
TGGTAGCGGGCACCCTCCTAACGCTCGGCCCATACTGTATTACAAGAATCCCTAGTAGTAGTAGGCCTCCCATCCGATCTCCAGCCCGTAGTAAAAGTTCTAACACTCCCTTGCATCCAACACTTCCTGGCATTCAGCGGATCCCCACTGGCAACGATCCATGGTATCGTCACTCAAGTCCCTACTGACTGTCGTCCTAGCAGACCCCCCGAGCACTCACCCACCTTACCAGTCTCCTCTGTGCCGGAGTGCATCGGCAATGGCACAGACCTCAGACCTCCTCGGCCAGCCATTGTCTGTTCAGGCATTATAAAGACAGGGTGATGCACCCTACTGGTATACATTATACTGGTTAAATATGTTCTGACTTGAAAACCGCAGAACTTGTCCGTTTTGGGGAAGTCTCAGGAAGTCCTCACCAACTGAAATGGTTTTATTAGGGGAGGACTTTGGGTTACCAAAGTCTACAGAGTGACACCACGAGGTAGACAACAGGATCTTGAGGAACCACAAACTATGTTAGTGGTAACACAAGGGATTGGAGCTAGAGATGACATTCAATTTCTTGCTAGAAGAATGGGCCCCTTTTTGCAAGCTGGGAACCCATTCACATATTTCCTGATACAAGTTATGCTACCTGCCAGCGACTGAAAAAATTTGGTGCGGTAAGGAAGATATTCCATTGTTTTTTCCAGCAGGGAGGTGTGGGCAATTTCTGATCCTGTGGAGGAAGGAAAGTGGGCCGACAGGACACTGGCAGATAAGACACAAAAAGGAGATAGCAGGAGGGGCCTTCAGATGAAGACACCTAAAGATTTGCCAATATGGAACTTTCTTTTTCCTAGGGACGTTCTCTCCATGCATGCGCCTCTGTAAGTCATGTTTTTTTCCTAGAGACACTCAGTTTCTTTGGAGGCAGGCAACAATCTTCATGTAATTTTAGTACAGCTGAACTGTTATGTAGGACTGGTAAGGCACAATGCATTTGATGTATTTACATGTAGAATTTACATATTTCGAGACTATTATTTGAGAAATAAATCTGTAACCCAGTGAACATGTGATGTACCAGCCTGGACTGTGTGTGTAAAGTTTAGACTTCGGTTACATTTGTAGAAACTGGTTTAAAATGAGGCTAGCTATTTACAATATAGTTACAGTTTAATAATAGTTGCCATTAACAAGTAATGTACATTCTATTTTGATTTACTATTTTTATTAGTTAATCCACGCCAAGTGCTGTGTGTGGGTGGGAGACATAATGGCAAGTATAATAGCTGTAGTTTTATCCAATGCTGTGAAGATAAAACAGATATGATTTAAATTGAGAGCAGAAGCATGGCCTTATACAAGTTCCCTTTTGGGGATGTGTACCCTTTCGCAATTATTTAAAATATTACTTTTAGGTAGCAGTCTGGTCATTACGCTCATGGGCTCCGAATACTCAGCAATAACACTGAAACTTAGCATTTTATTCCCCATACTGCAATTCCGCACACACACACACACACACACACACACACACACACACACACACACACCAACATATGGTGGCTGCCTTTCTCCTTTGATTAAGGAACTATATAGTTCTGATAAGTTGGATGCTGGACTGTACACCTCTATAGTATATTGATCAACTGTATGCCTAAAATGAAATATTTTTATTATTCGTCTCTGTAGTAGCTGAAAGGGAAATCTCAGACCCCTACAGTGCCAATTTTTATACCCATATCTAATCTAGCCAGGGTGGGGTGGGAATCAGTGAGCATATGCAGCAGCAGTAGCCAAAGTAACTGGTCCTGCAATTCACTCGTGAGATCCATTTCTTACATACTTGCAGGGGTGTTAGGTGAATGGTGAAGTACACCTGCCATACATAAAGAAATGCTGAAGATTCAACAGAGCACTCAGCACTCTGGGGAGTGGGTGGGTACTGCCTCCCTCTCTGTCTGGGCCCGCTGCTGGTCAGATGACTACTGAAGTCAGTATTTTAACAGTTGCAGTTGTGTGGCTTCACAGCATAACCCTAAGGGCTGGTAATGCCAATCCCACTGTGTCTTCAGCCTACAGAGTCAAAGGTTGACCCTGGACCACTGTCTCTGCCAAATGAAAGCGACAGATCTCTCTTCCAGCACCTCAAGCCTACTAGGGAACCAAGAGTACCAACTCTGGAAAAGCACAAACATTTTAGAAGTACAGTTATGTAAGAACTTACTGTAACAGTAGATCTTGAGAGAGGCTCTTGCAGTAGGTATTCACATATAGGACTAAGCCGCCATGTGTCAGAACCCCATGGAAAAACTTACAGCTAGCATCCTCTGCCAGGGGACCGCCCCCGTCAGGTGACCGGCATCATACAACACCCGGTATAAAGGCCCTCACACCCGCCTTCAGTTCTTTCCGCCAAAGCGGCAAGACGAGAGAGAAGAGGATATCTCCCCCCATGGAAATGGAGTAAATAAGCTTAGGGGGATGGAGGGCAGGAAGGTAATACCTACTGCAAGAGCCTCTCTCAAAGATCTAATTGTCATAAACGCACTCAGCAGGTCAGACCCTCTGCTCCCACAGTGCTAACCTCAGAGCACAGTAATGTGAACAGGTAACAGACAGGGTAACCCTCCTGTCTGCTTTTGGGTCCGAATAACTTTTGGTCTCAAGTTCTGGGGGAATTCAATCTGTGAACCTTACGCTAGCATACCCAAATATACAGGCTCAGATAATATTTTCTTCAGGGCATGCAATATATCTTTCGCCCTAAGGGCACCTAACCAGGTATCCAAAATGAACCCTTAAAACTCTATAAAAAGACCTTGGGTATATTCTTGCCATTTCCCAGTCTAAGTAACACCATCAAGCTCTCCAGAACAGCTGTCAAACTTAAACCACATGTACATCACATGCAAAAGAACTTGAAGACACACCCAGGCAGTCTTTCAAATAATGATTTTACTAACTGATGATAAAAATATGAAAAAACAAAACAAAACATAGAATACATTAAACATAGTCACCTAAAATAAGGGCAAAATAAAAAAAAAAAACTCCTACGATACAGTTAGACTTTTTCTACCTAAAGTATTACCTGTAAGTGCCTAAGTTAGATCACAGAGTTGTGTCTTTCTACAGTTCCAAGACGGAATATATCACAAACAGCTCAGACACAGTTTTAGTTTAAACTGTCTCTCCACGCCCCTTCTATGAGTCATCTAGCTCCTCCTTTTACAATATAAAAAAAATACAAACATGATGTCCTATCAGGAGGTATTTTAAATAAGGTGACATCAGCAAAAACTCACTTCCCAAATTATAAGTCTGATTTCCCAGTTCCTTCTCTCAAGGCATTTCAAAGGGTTTTATACCTTTTTAACACCAGTTGATATTTAATGTTCTTCCTCTCAAGCCGTCAGAAAAGTTTAAGATTTTCATCTGCTGGCAGACTCATAAAATCCATTTGTTTCCACTTCAAAAAGCAACAGGTCATAAAAGGCCATGAAATGCAATGTCTCAAGGAAGTTAATTACATTACAGAGATCTCCTGGTTAATTATACATCCTGTAGTTTTACTGAAACCAGGTTTTGGGGGGTCACCCAGGAGCACAGGCTGTATTGTGAGAGACAAATCACATACTATTTTATATTACAAATATCATAACCAGCTGGCCAAATGTCACAATCCTCCCCACCTAGACGAATTTGGGGCTCTATCACTTGCATGGGATGAGCTTCCCAAGTCAGTTCACTCCTCACATAGACGCAATAACCCATCTGCGTTCAGATTAGTCATTCCAGCCCTATGTAATATCGTCATGTTAGTCCCTTGCAAGGCAAGACTTCATCTTAATAGTCTACCATTAGTTTTTCCCATTTGGGTCAGCCAAACAAGGGGGCTGTGGTCAGTTTGTACCTCAAAAAGGTTGCCCATATAAGTATGGCTCTAATTTCTTTAGGGCCCACAATATGGCAAGACACTTTTCCCCCAGTAGAGTAAGCCTGCTCCCTGGGAAGTAACGTTTTACTCGGGTACACTACAGGGTGATCTTTCCCTTGGTTAGATGTCTCACTCAGTACTGCCCCAATACCCATGTCTGAGGAGTCCGTCTGCACTATAAAGGATCTGCTATAGTCAGGACTTGTCAATACAGGAGCACTGCACAGTGCCTCCTTCAGTCTGGTAAAGGCTTTTTCACAGGCTGGTTCCCAGGTCATTTTCTTAGGCATCTTTTTCTTTACCAGGTCAGATAGGGGAGCGGCCAGGGCACTGTAACTGGGTACAAATTTCCCATAGTACCCTGCTATCCCTAGAAAACTCCTGACCTGCTTCTGCATTTCTGGTCTAGGCCATGCCTTGATCACCTCTATTTTATTTGGTTAGGGACGAGCTGTCTCCAGCCTACAACATGCCGAGTATGCCACTTCAGCCATGGCCACCTGGCACTTCTCAGCATCGACACTGAGCCCAGCCTTCTGCATCATGCCCAGCACTTCCCTGAAGTGGGACAGATGTTCCTCCCAGCTGGCACTGAAGATGGCAATGTCATCCAGATGCATACGGCATACTCCTCAGCACCATTTAACACCTGATTCACCAACCTTTGGAAAGTAGCCGAGGCGTTCTTCATCCCGAAAGGTATTGCTTTAAATTAAAATAAACCTATCGGAGTGATGAAGGCTGACCTCTCCCTAACTCTGTCAGTTAACTACCTTCCAATACCCCTTCGTCAGGACAATAGTCGTAAGGTAGGTCATCCCTCCCAACTTGTCCAGGACTTCGTCCGTCCGGGGCATTGGGTGGGCATCTGACTTTGTGACTGCATTCAGTCCAAGACAGTCCACACAAACAAGTAGAGCCATCTGGCTTGGGCACACAGACTATGTGTGAGGCCCAGGGGCTGTGGGATCTCTGGATTACCCCCAAATCCAGCATTTCCTCCACCTCCCTCCTAATGCCCTTTTGGACAGCCTCTAACACCTTATATGCTGTCTGCCGTATGGGTGTGTCTGTCCCTGTCCACAACATGCGTCGCTAAGCAGGTTAGTCCAGGCTTGGCACTAAACAGGGGGGGCAAAGTTTGGTAAAACCTCGCTTACTTCCTGGATATTGTCCGGGGCCAACTGGGGAGACAACTTAACTGCCTCCACAGGAGGACTCTCACTTGCTTTCTTCCAGCAAGTCCAGAAGGGGGTCTACTCCGTCCGTGCCCTCCCCAGGACTACATACTGCAAACACCATGTCGGCCCTATTAGCATATGGCTTCATCATGTTGATATGGTACATTCTTTTTGTATGTCTTCTGTCAGGTAATTCTATGATATAGTTCACGTCAATTACCTTTCCATCTACTTTTGTACTGTCCTGCCCACTCAGCCTGCAGTTTTCTTTTCGAACCGGAATAAGGACCATGACTTCTTAACCCACGTGTATGAGCGAACTCTGGCTCTGTGGTGGTACACACACTGTTTGTTGGGCAGCTGCCAGGTTGCTCTGGGCTGTCCCCATAAGCTCCTTCAGCCTTTCACTAAACCCAGGGCGTAATCCACTAGGGAAGTTCCCAGGGTGGCGTGCTTGCCTTCCACTCCTCCCAGATCAAGTCCAGGGGCCCACGTACCCAGCGTCCATACAAGAGCTCGAAGGGGGAAAATCCTGTAGACTCTTGGGGCACCTCATTGTATGCCAACAGCTGGAGACAGCGTTTCTCCCAGTCCCTCCCCTGCTGTTCAGCAAATACTTGGTGCATCGACTTCAGGGTACCATTAAATCTTTCCACAAGCCCACTTAATTGTGGGTGATAAGGTGTTGTGCGCCTCTGCACCACCCCACACTTCTCCCACAAACATTTCATCAGCTCCAACATGAAGGAACCACCTCGATCAAGGATAACTTCCTGCGGAAACCCAACACGGGAGAAAATCCCAAGTAAGGCATCTGCCACTTTGTCCTCAGTGAGGAAAGGGAGACTGCCTCTGGATACCGGGTGGCTTCATCCATCAGGATGAACCTCTTCCCGGAGAAGCTGGAGGTATTTAAAGGCCCCACAATATCCATTCTCACCCTCTGGAATGGCTCCCCACTATGGAGCAATGGAATTAGAGGCGGCTTGGTCTTACCTGCCATCCCTATTTCTTGGCACCAGTAACAAGACCTGCAATACTCCTTCACCTGCTCGGTGAAGTTGGGCCAATAAATTCAGGGCCAATCGCTGCCTAGTGCATACGATTCCCAGATGACCAGACAAGGGAATATCGTGTGCAATCTTGAGCAACTGCTCACGGTACTCCTGGGGACGACAAACTGCCAGCCTATCACCCTCCCTCTGTCTTCACAGCCTGAGTATACATCAGTCCATTCTCCCAATAAACCTTATGTTTACAGTCATCTCCCTGTGCTCAGTCAGTCTGAGCCCACACCTCAGCTTCTCTAGACTAGGGTCACTTTTCTGAGCAGCTGAAAACTCCTTACACATTCCCAAGGCATGGGACAGGTCCCCTTCAGTCTCTAAACTAGGGTCTCTAGCACTAGCGTCAGGGCACTCAGGGTCACTGTCATCCCTAACCCTCTGACAATGGGTCACTCCTCCTTCAGAGTAACCCTCCGTAGCTCTTTGGTTAACTGCTACTGGGAAGATTTCTACCCCTTTTCATTAGTCTTCATATCAGGAGATACAGGCTAGGGAACCAGCCTCACAATGGCTTCCACAATGGCTTCTGTGGGGTCCAAGGAACTATAATTTTCCTTTGCTGCTTGGCTATGGGTAAATGCACACACCATCACAGAAACATAGAAACAGACTTTGACGGCAGATAAGGACAGCTTGGCCCATCTAGTCTGCCCATTTCCCTACCTAGAGGATAAGCTGCAGATCCTATTTAACCAACAGCCTACAAAAATTGCCTTATGTCTGTCCCATGCATTCTTGAATTCTCCCACAGTTTTAGACCCCACAACCTCCTCAGGAAGGCTGTTCCATGCATCCACCACCCACTCTGTGAAAAAATACTTCCTCACATTGCCCCTGAGCCGTCCCCACTCTATCTTCAAATTGTGTCCCTTTGTCCTTGCACATCACTTTTTCTGAAAGATGCTACCCTCTTGAACTTTGTTGATTCCACTGAGGTACTTAAACGTTTCTATCATGTCCCCCCTCTCCCTCCTTTCCTCAAGTGTATACATATTAAGCTCCTTTAGCCTCTCCTCGTATGGCTTCTCTTGCAGACCCTGCACCATTTTAGTTGCCCTCCTCTGAACTGCCTCCATCCTGTCTATGTCCTTGCGGAGATGGTGTCTCCAGAACTGGGCTAGTACTCCAGATGGGGTCTCACCAAATGTCTGTACAGGGGATAACTTGGTTCTGACTCCCTGGAACCTCGTCTTCTTAAGCTGGCTGCTCCACTCATTGCCTCTCCGATTGTCCAGAATCTACACTTTATCCCTTATCCATAGCACTGTGCCAGACCTATGGAAATCTGCAAATGCACCGTCTTTGAAAAAGGTGACCCAAAGGACATGGCCAATTACAGACCTATTGCAATTCTCTCTGTCCTTAACAAGATCCTAGAGAAAATAGTTGCATCACAGAGCAATGACTACCACACGCTACAATCTCTCAGACACTCCAGCATGGTTTCAGAAAAGGTCATAGCACCACCACGGCTCTTCTTCAACTAACTACTGATATTCTGTCCAACATGGACTCTGGAAAACTCACAGGTGCCATCTTCATTGACCTCACTAAGGCTTTCACATTGTAGACCATCCCTGCTTCTCTCCATAAATTCCATTTCTCTACCCTGTTGTGGACTGGTTCTGTAGCTACCTGTCAAACAGGTCACAAGCTGTCAAATTTAACTCCTCCCTGTCCAACATGTCTACTATCAACCTTGAGGGTCCCCAGGGCTCTATCCTTGGGCCCCTTTTCTCAATTTTTATCAACAATGCAGCTGAGGTCCTGGAATCCTACTCAGCTATTCTCTATGCTGATGACCTGATCTACACTAGTTCTTCTAGTATTGCCTGCATAAACACATCACTTACGTCAGACTTCAATAAGGTCTTAGACTGGCTACTAGACCGTAAGCTTGTACTAAATGAAAAGAAAACGAAAGCCATGCTCCTAAGTTCTGTACCAAAGATTAAGACCTGTTCTAGTTTGCTGGAGGTTCTTCACCCAGGAGGATTTCCACTTGAAAATGTTACTTCCTTCAAGTACCTTGGGATCCTCCTGGACCAGTCCCTGGATTTTAATCTTCACATTCAGTCCTCATGCAAAGCTGTAAACTGAAACTAGAGTAGCTTACAAAAGCAATTCCTATTGCTTACACCCACTACTAAAATGGGACGTAACTTATAACAATATATGCCGATTGCCTCTTCGTCGCCTCGACTCAAAACATCACTGCCTTCTTTATGAGGATCTGAATTGGCTCTCACCCTCTGCCAGTAGACAATACTACCTTGGATCACTAATGGACTCAGATCATCGGGAAAAAAACCCATCCCAGCTGGTGGTGCTGGTCCCTCAACCATCCTCCCATGGCCTGCGATCAGCTGACAAATCCTTGCTCTATGTTCCGAGATGTCTGGATGACTAAAGGCACAGGGCCTTCCAATTCTCTGCTCCCAGGCTATGGAATGCTCTTCCACTCAACCTCCGCTGTCTCAGTCTCACTTTGGATTTAAAGTGAATATCGTCATTATCTATCCTTAGCTGATGCTTGTACATGCTTTGACCCAACCTGAAGCTCCTGAGACTTACCAGTAATGTCACCCCTGCTCTAATCCAGCTCCAAGACTGTCTCCTCTTCCCCTCCCATATTTTCTTCTCTTTGTAAATAACTTCTTGACTACTAGCTCTCTTCCTTCTCGAACCTTGTTGCTGACCATCCACTGTTTTGCCAGTTACCACCCCTGACCTTCCTTCTGTCAGTCTTTCTTGTTATGTTTGAACATTCCTCACATTTCTCTCTATATAACCTTACTATCTTATTAACCCTTTCACTCCACAGGTCGGGTCCATGGTTTCTGCACTTATTATATACCTTACTGCCATTATCTGTATAATGCTTGACATTATTTTTTCTCCATTGTATTTTTGTAGCACTGCTGTACTGTTCCTCTATTTGTATTATTGTACCCATGTTGGCTGTTGTTCAACTGTTCTCCTTTGTTGTACTTTCCGGTGGTACTGAAAATAGTCATTTTATGGCTAGTGCACCTACCGGTTAACAAAACGAAATAAATAAAAATAAATAAACTTCTCTGTTTTCTGCTGGTGATGCCTCTCCCCTACATCCCAGTATCCCCCAGCCCTCCTACCACCTTCTCACATTGCTTGCCAACCTTAAGGTAATCTGATATGATTACCCACAGGTCCACCACTTTTGTTGTTGTTACTAACCCCCCCACATTGTAGTCTTCCCTGGATTTTTGTTTCCCAGGTGCATTACTTACACTTCTTTACATTGAACCGAGCTGCCATACTTCTGACCATTCCTCCAACCTTGCCAAGTCCCTTCTCATCCTTTCCACGCCTCCTTGTGTGCATCAACTCTGTTGCAGATCTGTGTGTCATCTACAAAGAGCCATACTTTTCCTTCAGTCCCTCTGCAACATCTTTCACAAAGACATTAAAAGGACTGGACCCAGTACTGAACCCTGACGGTCCACTAGTAACCCCCTTTCTTCAGAGTGGACTCCATTTACAATTACTTTCTGTGTCCTGTTGTTCAGCCAATGTTTTACCCAGGCTACCACCTGGGACCCTCTCCAAAGCTGGTTAATCTGACTACTAATCTTGTGTGGGACTGTGTCAAATGCCTTGCTAAAGTCTAGGTAGGCCATGTCCACAGCCCTCCCTGGTCTACTACTTTGGTCACCCAGTCAAAGAAATCAATTAGATTAGTCTGGCCATGACCTTCCCGCTGTGAACCCATGCTGCCTTGGGTCCTGCCCCACTGGCCTCTAGGTACTCAACAATTCTTTCCTTCAAGAATGATTCCATCACTTTCCCTACCACAGAGGTAAAACTGACAGGTCTGTAGCTTCCTGCCTCCGTCTTGCTCCCACTTTTGTGAAGGGGAATCACATCAGCCTTCTTCCAGTCCTCAGGTACCACACCATCCTCCCATGATTTGTTATAAAGGGTAGTCAGTGGAGTCACTAGTTCTCTGCTTAATTCTTTAAGAATTCTGGGGTGAATTCCATCTGGCCCCATTGCTTTGTCCACCTTCAGTTTTAGGAGTTCTTTCAGAACCATTTCTTCTGTGAAAGGACTAGGATGACCCCCTCTCCAGAGTTATTCTGTTTACTGGATTAGGCACCTCCCCATTCCTCTTTGCGAATACTGAACAGAAGTATTTTTCAATATCCCTGCTTTTCACTGTCTCTCTCTGCCCACCCACCATACATTCTATTCAGCCTCACTATTCCTCCTTTGTCTTTTTACTCCCTGATATACCTATAAAGGTTTATCCCCTTCTTAACCAAGTTGGCCATCTTTTCCTCAGTTTGTGCCTTTGCTATTCTGACTACCCTCCCTGCTTCCTTCTGCCTTAACTGGTAGACTTTTCTGTCCTGCTCCTTCTGTATTTCCTTATACTTCCTAAATGCTATCTTTTTCTCCCTAACCTTCACCACCACTTCTTTTGAGAACCATACTGGCTTTTTCTTTCATTTTGATTTATTTGCTTCACACAAAGGCTTGTTGCCTTTGTGGTGGCAGTTTTGATATTTCCCATTGTTGCTCCACCCCTCCTTCTAGCCTGTTTGCTAGTGCTTTTCTAAGGCACTCTCCCATCTTGCCAAGTCAGCCCTCCTGAAGTCCAGAACCCTCACTTTGTATGGCTTGACTCTGTAGCAAGTTTATAAATGAACCACACTGTTTTGTGGTCACTTGTTCCCAAATAGCTACCCACTTCTAGATCCGAGATCCTCTCACTCCCATTTGAGAGTATGAGGTCTAGATTGCTCCCTCACAGTAGGTTCCAAAACTAGCTGTCTGAGGCATGCCCCTGAAGGGCATCAAGAATAGCCCTGCTTTTGGATGTGGCTGCAGCAAAGGTGCTCAGTTAACATCTGGCATATTAAGGTCCCCATCAATAGTATCTCCCTTTCTCTGCCATCCTAAGTATGCCTTCTATCACATGCTTGTCCATTCCTCCCTCTCCTTGACATGGGGTCTGTATACAACCCCTGTGCGGATTGTGGTGCCATTTCCAGTCTCTAAGGTGACCCACAGTGCCTCCTCTCCTCCCAGTTTACTCTTTTGTTCAGTTGCTTTATCCCTTCCCTTACATAGAGCTACTCCCCACTCTTCTGCCCTCCCCGTCTCTCCTGTAAGTTGTGTACCCTGGTATGTTAACATCCAGTCATGGTTCTCTGTGTACCATGTTTCTGTGACTGCTACGATATCCAGGTATCCTCTTCCATCAAGGCCACCAGTTCAAGAGCTTGTTGCCCAGACCACAGGCGTTGGTACTCATTACCTCCATTTCTTGATGGCCTTACCCCTTTTGCCCATTCCTGTCCTTACTCGTTTGTGACTTTCTCCATTTACCCTGCTTCCCATTTGAGATTACTGGCAAGGATGATGTCAACTAACGAGCGTCTTGGCTACAGCCACCTGTTGCAAACCCCGTTTCACCCCAGTCTAGAACACCACTAGCAAGGGGCAATGTTTTCTCCTCACCAGTAAAGTCTTGTATAGTTACAAATTCATTGGGTATAAGCTTACCAATCTCTACCAGATTCCCTTTTACCAATGTCAGAGATGTCCCTGTGTCCCTTAACCCTTGTGTTTGTACACCATTCACAGTGACTGGGTGCATATGTTCCCTCATGTTACAAGCATACTTCCAGGGATACACAAACAACCCACTTCTTTCCTAGCCCCATGCTGCGTATTGCTTGTCCTTTTGGGACACTCTGGCAATAAGCCCAGTTTCTTTACAAACCCAACATTAGTTTCTTTTCTCAGAGAACTCTTTTCTTTGAAACCTGGGGCTAACTGGTTTTCGGTAGAGGCAGTGAGGGTTTTAGCTGCCCAGAAAGTATGCTTTTCCCTTTCTGCGCTGCCACACCCACCCCATTCACTCTCAGAGCAAGTCTCTTCTTGGCATAGTGGTCTGACAGTTCAGAAGCCTCTTGCACTGTTTTGGTATCTCGATCCTCCAGCCAGGTTTTCAGCTCTGCTGAGCATGTCCACAAAAATTGTTCTAACAAAATAGCATTTTCAATTTTATCTACAGAGTTTGCTTTAATTCCTCCCGTCAACGTTTTAAACACCGATGTTGTTTCAGGGCTTCTCCTGAGCTTACGGAATTTAGCTCTGTATGCTTCCGCAGTTAATATCAAACTTTTTTTTAAAGTGTAGCTTTGAGTTTGCTGTGATCATTACTGTTCTCATTGTCCATCTGACCCAGTGCATCTCGAGCTTTCCCGATAAGTAGCGGGGATAGCTGGAAGCTCCAGGACCCTCTAGGAATATTTGCCCGAATACAAACTTTTTCAAAGGAATTTAAAAAGGCATCCATATCCTGCCCCTCTCTTTAAATTTAGCTATTAATTTGGAATTCAATTTGTAACCCAGTCCTGTAGTTCCAGTTAAACCCAAGCCACTTACCTGCTCTGGTGCTGGTGGTTGGAGTCATAGCTTCTCCAGTTCATGTCGCCTCTGGTGCTAACGCTCATCATGGTCAGCCTCCTGCTGTTTCTGGTCAGCCTCTCATATTTTCATTCCAGCTCCATTCTGCGCAACTCAATCTGCAGCTTGATTGCTTCTGGCTGGTGACCTCCTGCTGCTATGGCCCTTGGCTTGCACTGGCCCTGCTGTCATCCTCACGGATCTGGACACTGCACTGGCCTCCCACGTCCTAAGGTTTGGTCCTTTACAGTCACAATCTGTGACAACGCTCTGAGCATCTGCTACCATCAGGGCATCCACGGAGGTTCTGCTTGGTGGTTCTCGCCTCGTGTGAACTGTCCTGGTACAACTGGCTCAAGTAGTCTGCAGTGTACCTGCTGTAGATGGAAGCCATCTTCTTCCCTAACTACGGCTACTCTAACTTGCACTTTAGACAAAAAATATAACCGGTAGGAACTGGACTAAGCAAAATGATATAGTTGTGTTTCCTTCTTTTAAAAATAAATCAATGCCTTATTTTGCAAGTGAGCTGTACAGTACTAAGCTGACACACTGAACAGTTAAACGCTTGTGTTACCAATTTTATCCGCATCTCTACCAACGAAATCTGTCACAAACGCACTCAGGTCAGGCCCTCTGCTCCCATAGTGCTAACCTCAGAGCGTAGCAATGTGAACAGGTAACCGACAGGGTAAACCTCCTGTCTACTTTTGGGTCCGAATCACCTTTCTTCTCAAGTTCTGGGGGATTCAATCTGTGAACCTTATGCTAGCGTACCCAAATGTACAGGTTCAGATAATATTCTCTTCAGAGTGATGCAATATATCTTTCGCCTAAGGGCACCTAACCAGGTATCCAAAATGTACCCTTAAAACTCTATAAAAGACCTTGGGTATATTCTTACCTTTTCCTAGTCTCGTAACACCATCAAGCTCTCCAGAACAGCTGTCAAACTTAAACCACATATACATCACATGAAAAAAAGAACTTTGAAGACACACCCAGGCAGTCTTTCAAATAATGATTTTACCAAATAATAAAATACGAAAAATGTAAGCAGAATATATTAAAGAGCATACAGTCACTTAAAACAACAAGGGCAAAATACAAAACAAAAACTCCTACCACAATACAGTTACTTTTTCTATCCAATGTATTACCTCTAAGTGCCCAAGTTAGATCACAGAGCTGTGTCTTTCTACAGTGCCAAGATAGAATATATCACAAACAGCTCAGATACAGTATTAGTTTAAACTCTCTCCACACCCCTTCTATGAGTCATCTAGCTCCTCCTTTTAGAATACAAACATGATCTCCTATCAGAAGGCATTTTTAATAATGTGACATCAGAAAAATTCATTTCCCAAATTATAAGTCTTCGATTTCCCAGTTCCTTCACCCAAAGCATTTCAAAGGGTTTTATAGCTTTTTAATACCAGTTGATATTAAATGTTCTTCCTCTTAAGACATCATAAAAGTTTATGATGTTCACCCTCTGGCAGACTCATGAAGTCCATTTCATTTCCACTTCAAAGAAGCAAGAGGTCATAAAAAGGCCATAAGATGCAATGTCTCAAGGAAGTTAATTACAGTACAGAGATCTCCTGGTTAATTATACATCCTGTAGTTTTCGCTGAAACCAGGTTGGGGGGGGGGTAACCTAGGAGCACAGGATGTCTTATGCGAGACAAATCACATACTATTTTTATATTACAAATATCATAGAGCACTCAACCAGCTGGCTAAGCGTCACTACTGTTACAGTAAGTTCATACGCAACTGTACTATCTTACTTCAAGAGGGCTCTTGCAGTAGGTATTCACATATAGGACAGAGTCCCAAGCAGTCTGAAATGAGGAAAAGTACTCAGGAGGAGGATTGTCATCCATAGCATGGAACCTCAGGCTGAACGGGTCTCATGAAAGGAGGCCTTTATGAGATAGCCAACCGAAGCTTGCTCTATGGCGCAAAGCAATGTCCAAACTGTAGTGTTTCGTAAAGGTATGGACAGAAGTCCAAGTTCCGGCTGCGTAGATGTCTCTCCGCTGACAATATTCTCTGAAACAAGCTGCAGAGGCAGCTACTCCTCTTGTGGAGTGACCTCCGACTTGTCCGACAGTCGTCTTGTGCTGTAACAGAAAGTGATACAAGCCCAGCGTTGGGTACACCAGCGCGGGTACTCTGACGTCAGATATGACGGAGTTAGTACGGGATCCAGGAGGGGCAGCGGAGTAGAGGCCCGCAGGGTGGAGGGCCCGGCGTCGGGGCGGCATGAAGATGTGGGATGTCGCCCGGGGTTGGCACTACCAGCGTTCGGGGAACAGACATCAGATCAGCAGGAGGTTGATCTGACGGAGATGGAACCAGGACCTCAGCCTCGCCTGGGGATGGAGGGGAAAACTCCCCGGGGTCGGGCAGAGGAGACTCTGGGTCCCCGGAGGGCAGCAAAGGCTGCGGAGAGCCAGAAACAACGGACAAGAGAGGTCCGGCATCGCCTCATTGCTGTGCGGACGTCTGGCGGACCAACGAGTGTCTTGACAGCAGGATCCGGGCAGGCGTCTGCGGACGCTGGATGACATCAGAAGAGGAGACCCAGGATCCGCCACTAGATGGCCAAGACTAAAAAAGAACTTCCCATCCCATATGATGGATGTTTGGCTACCTACCTCCACAAGGGGATGGTGGGCAGGAAGAGCCTACCTGCTGCAAGAGCTGTTCTCGAAGATCTACTGTTACGGTAAGTTCTTACGTAACTGTACTATCTTACTTCGAGATACAGCTCTTGCAGCAGGTTACACCATTAGGACCGATTCCCAAGCAATAGTGGCAATCTTACGCCACAGGGAGGAGGAAAGGTAGGGATCACAACCCTGCTCAAGCCTAGGACAGATGTCCCTGAAGGACGGCTAGGCCGAACCCTGCTCTTCGCCTCGATGCAATGTCCAGGCTGTAATGCCTAATAAAGGTATGCAGAGAGCTCCAAGTGGCTGCAGCGCAAATAGCTGAGGTGGAGACGCTCAACGCCGCAGCGGAAGTGGCCACTCCTCCGGTGGAATGACCCTAACCACGCCTGGTAAGGGTTTATTGCGCTATCATAACAAAAAGAGATGCACTGGATAAGCCACCCGACAGAGACTGTTTAGAGACAGGAGCCCTTCATTCTAACAGCAGGGAGACAAACAGTTGATCAGACTTTAGGAACTGTTGGGTTTTGGTCAGATAATATCTGAGGCACGTGTGTACATCAAAGGCGTGTAGAAGGGCTTCTCCTCGGTTGGTGTACTTTGGAAAATACACTGGTAAGTCGATATCCTGTTTAAGGGCGAGGGCTGAAACCACCTTAGGCAGAAACTTTGGGTTTGTCCTCAGGGATACCCTATCCTGATGAAAAACTAAATAAGGCTCTTTGCACATTAGTGCATGCAATTCGGAAATCCCTCTTGCCGAAGTAACTGCAACTAAAAACAATGTTTTCCACGACAGAAAACGTAGCTCGCAATCCACGGCTGGTTCAAAAAGGTGGCAGCGTAAGCTGCTCAGAGCGAAGAGCAAGTCCCAAGGAGGAACTGGATCCTTGATAGGCTGCCTAGGTGGAGGACTCCCCTTAAAAGGCACGAGTAGTATCCAACTGGCTGGCCATCATCCGATGGCCTATGGGGCATGGTGTCGTAAATTGTACAAAGGTGCACCTTAAATCGAGGAGTAAGCCAGTCCGGACCGAAAGAGTGAAAGCAGGTAATCCAGAACCAGCTTTTCGGGACATTCTAACAGAGAGAAACCGTGCGCTTGAGCCCATAAGCAAAATCTGCGCCATTTCATGGCGTACGTTGCGTGGGTTGCCGGTTTTCTGGCGGCAGAGAGTACATCTACCACTCCTTACGAGACCACGTATCACAACATGGCTATGTCTCTAGGAGCCAAGCATGCAGGTTCAAAGAACGCAAGTCCGGATGGACTAATGAACCCTCCTCCTGAGACGGCAGATGCGAGCTGATTGGCAAAGGAAGTGGAGGTTCCCGAGATAGCTGATGCAAAAGCGGGAAACAAATTTGTCTGGGCCAGAAAGGCGCTATCAAAATGAGCATCGCTTGCTCCTCTCAAAGTTTTAAGAGGACTCTCTGGATCAACGGGAAAGGAGGGAAGACATAGAGGAATCTCCCACACAGGAAAGGGACAACGCTCTCACCAGAAAACACCAGGCCCTGAATCTAGCCAGCAAAAATTGGGCAGTTTTATGTTGATGGGGATCGAAAAGAAAAAATTACTCACCTTAGTAATGTTGTTTCTTCTAATGGAGTCTTGCTATATTATGACATATGCAGAGAAGCAGTATGGCGCAGTGGGTTAAGGCTCTGAGCTGCAAATCTGGAGACCTGGGTTTGAATCCCACAGCCCCCTAGGTGCATACTGTGTGACCCTGAGCAAGTCACTTAACTTCCTGTGCTCCCAGGTTGCACCTGCAAACAAGCTTTCAGCTTAGTGTGGCTCACCTGGTAAAATAATTGGTTAAAAAAAAAAATATGCAGTGAGTCCCAGCCTTCGAACTGCTCCAGAGGTGAAAGAGTCAACTTTCCATGCCAGGCATGGAACGCTGAGCTCGAGCTCGGTTGAAAACTCTGTTGTTCTTCAAACTCAAACTGTCAGATGTTTACGAGCTAAACTCACTAAGGTCCTGTGTGGAAGCTGTAAACCTGCATTAGCCAACTGGCTACTAAATATAACACATTTTTTTGGTCCCAAAACAAAGACTCAAGTCAGGAGACCCAAAAAATGAAAAACACACACCCAGTCACCCCAGAAAAAGAGGGTGAAAAACAAGGTGGACATCTACTGTGCCAACACTGCACTGCCCACCCACATCCCAAAAACAGAAGTTCTGAGAGGGCAGGTGGGGTATAATATAGCAAGACTCCATTAGAAGAAACAACATTACTAAGGTGAGTAATTTTTTCTTCAAACATGAAGTCTTGCTATATTATTACATATGCAGACTACACAGCAGTACCTCCATGGAGGAGGGACAGAACCTACTTAGAAATAGGCTCTGAAGCATAGCTGTGTAAAACCAGCATCACTCCTAGCCTGGGTGTCCAGAGAGTAATGCTTGGTAAAAGTGTGAACTGTTTTCCAGGTAGCTGCTTGACAAATCTCTAGAATAGGGATGTCCCTGGCAGCAGCCAGGGAAGCAGCTGTACCTCTGGTAGAGTGAGCCCTCAGGCCTGAGGGAGGAACCTTAACCAGCTTTTCATAACAGAATTGGATACAAGAGACAATCCACCTGGCAATGGATCTTTTAGTGGCAGGTTTCCCTTTACCAACCTCACTATAAGTGAGGAACAGTTGGAGGGAGTCAAACCTGTGACCCTTGGTACGCTCAATGTAGTAACCAAGGGCTCTCTTCACATCTAAGCTGTGCAGCCTCCTCTCGCCAGAGGAGGAATGGTCAGTGAAGTACACTGGAAGAGAAATAGATTGATTAAAGTGGAAATCTGAAACCACCTTAGGCAAGAACTTTCTGTTAGTCCTGAGGACCACCTTATCTCTATGAAAGGAGATAAAAATCAGGCTCCACTGACAAAGCTTGTAGTTCACTTATGCGTCTGACAGAAGTGATGGCTACCAGAAACACAGTCTTCTAAGTCAAATACTTGAGGTCTGCTGAAGACAAGGGCTCAAAGGGAGGTTGCATAAGCCGAGCAATGCAAACATTAAGATCCCAGGCAGGGGCAGGGTCCCTGAATGGAGGGTTGGTGTGAAGCAATCCCTTAAAAACTTAGAGAATACAGGATGAGCTGAAAGAGAAGAGGTTTACCTGCTGAAATGAAAGCAGACACAGCTGCCAAATGCACCTTTAGGTAGCTGGTCTGAGCCCCAAAGTGTTCAAATGGACCATATAATCCAGGACTGTGGGTAAATCAGCAGATTCTGGGGAAATATGCTTCCCAGAGCACCATATGGAAAATCTCTTCCATTTGGAATTGTAAGTAAGCTTCCTGGTGGAAGGCTTCCTAGAAGCCTTCAATATATCCATTACACCCTGGGAGAGGTGTAGATCAGCAAATTCTAACTCTTCAAGAGCCAGGCCTTGAGATTGAGAGATTTGAGGTTCGGGTACCAAACCCTTCCCTGAGCACAGGTTAACAGATTGTGATTCCTGGGAAGATGGACTGCTAAGGACAGTAGGAGTGGATACCAGGGTTATCTGGCCCAATCTGGAGCAATAAGAATCACTTTGCAGGATTGAGATCTGATTTTGACTAACACTTTGAACAAGAGAGGGAAGGGGAAGCATAGAGAAACTTTCCTTCCCAGTTGAGGACTAAGGCATTCAGAGGACTGAGCCCAACACTGGGGGTCTGCAGCTAAAAGGGAAGTTGGTGATTGTCTGGGGCTGCAAAAGATTATCTCAGGGTGCCCCACCTGGCAAATATTACCTCCAGGACCAGGGGATCCAGTGACCATTCGTGATGGCCCTGGGAAATCCTGCTGAGGGCATCTGCCAGGACATTGTCCTTGCCTGGGAGGTGAACTGCTGTGTTGCAGGTGTTCAGGGAATAAGCCAGAGACACAACTTCATTGCTTTCTGCACAAGGCGTCAGACCCAGTGCCTCCTTGCTTGTTGATGTACCGCATTGTAGTGGTGTTGTCTGTTCTGACCTGTACAACTTTGTTCTGAACAGATTTGGAAAAGCTTGAAGTGCTAGAAAATCTGCTCTGAGCTCCAACAGGTTGATGTGGAGCAGAGATTCCTGAGGGACCACAGTCCCTGGGTAGTGAGGTCGCCCATGTGAGCCCCCACCCCAAGAGGGATGCATCTGTAGTAAGGATTAAAGAGTGAGACTGAGTGACAAAGGAACCCCTGTCTCAGATTGCTCTGATCCTGCCACCACTGTAGGGCTTGGATCAGGTTCGAGTCACTGGGATTAGTTTGGTTAGAGGGTCCTTTCTTTGAGACCAAAAGGCTCTCAAATGGAACTGAAGTCCCTCATCTGAAATCTGGCTCCTTGCACTACTGCTGTAGAAGCAGCCATGTGCCCTAGGAGCTGTAGAAAATGCCTTGCTGGTCGAGAGACCTGCAGGGTGAATGAGAAGGCCAGAGAGACCAGGGTCCTTGCCCTGTCCAAAGGCAGGAAGGCTCTGGCTTCCTCTGTGTTCAGTTCTGCGCCTATGAAGGTGAGGAGCTGGACATGCTCTAGAACTGACTTTGGAAGATTCAGAAGGAAACCTAGAGAGGTAAGCAGTTGCTGAGTTATCTGAAGATGTAACTCACTTGGTCTGGAGACTGGCCTACTATGAGCCAGTCGTCCAGGTAAGGAAAGATGGCAATTTTTTGCCTGCTTAGGTGGGCAACTTGCTGCTCAGGCATTTTGTGAATACCCTTGGAGCAGAGGTGAGGCCAAAGTGCATTGCTCTGAACTGGTAATGGCCTGAGGGCAGCTCGAACCTGAGGTACTTTCGATGAGAGCTTCTGATGAGAATATGGAAGTAGGCATCCTTGAGGTCCAGGGATGCTAGGCAATCCCCTGGCCTTGGAGAGGCAGAATAATTCCTAGAGTCACCATTTTGAATTTTGGTTTAAAGGTGCTTGTTTAAGTATCTGAGATCCAGGATGGGCCGCCATTCTGTCTTTTGGGGTAAGGAAGCACCTGGAGTACAATCCTTTTCCCTGGTGTAGGGTGGAACCCTTTCCACGGCTCTGAGGCCAGGAGGGTAGAGACTTCTGCCTCTAGGGCAAGTGCCTCTGATGGATTTGCAGGTGCAAAGGATCTGGTTCTCATCTTTGGAAATTTTTTGAAGCTGAGAACCAGTCCCTGGCTTACTACTTCCAGGACCCACTTGTCTGATGTGAGAGACTTCCAGTCCTGGACAAAGTAAGCCAGCCTGCCCCCTACAGGTAGTGGAGAATCGGCCCTGGCCACCCCATCAGGGTGCCTGCTTGGCAGGGGCTTTAGGCTGAGGGGTGGAAGCAGGCCTGCTTGTACCCCGTCTGCCTCTCCCTCTAAAGAACCCCCTCTGGGCGTAAGCTGAAGAGAAGGCCTGGGCTTGGTAAAGAGGCTCGGAAAAGGCCTGCCCTGCAAGGCTGCCTTGAGGAGTGGCCTGCCTTTCCTTGGCCTGTGCACTCTTATAGGTAGTCCTATACTCATCCATTTTTCTTATGTAATTCTCAGTCTGCTCCCAAACAGAGAATTACCCACAACAGGAAAATCCATGGCCTTAGTCTGGGTATCCTATGACAGGCTAGTACATCTGAGCCAAACCATTCTGCTAGTGCCACAGATGTAGCCATGACTCTTGATGACACATCATTAGAGTCCACTGCAGCATGGAATTGCACCTTAGATGCCTCAATACCATCAGCAGCCACCTGCTCCAGCTCCTTGGCAAGCTGGCTAGGACCTGTTTTGCTAGAGCCATAACAGTATCCCATCTGGATTTCTGGTATCTAGCAGCATAAGCCATATAATTTGGCTCGTCTGAGTCCCAAGGATGCTGCCATGTACTGTTTCTTTGCCATGGCATCAATCCTCCTGGAGTCCTTGTCAGGGGAGTGTGAGGCCAAGGGAATATTTGCCTTGTGTCAGGCTGCAGCCTGCACTACCCCAACATGGCTGCATTGTTGTGTAAGGAACTCCATATCAGAGCCTGACAATGTGTACCTCTTGTCCATTCTCTTATCAACAGGAGGTATAGTGTGAGGAGTTTAGAATTTTTACTGTCCGTTTCCCAAAAGATTTATGCAAAGGAATAGACAGCCTCCTGGACTCTGGGATATCCATCATTTCCACATAGTCAGGTTCCTCTTGATCATCCACAGCTTCCTCCATAGGGAGCTGGAGGGTTTCAGCCACTTTTTTTTTTTTTTTTTTTTTTATAAAAAATTAAATGAGAAGGGGACTCAGAAAGCCTAGGAGGAGACACTCCTGAAGGTCTGTCTGGGGAGATGTCCGGTTCAATGGGCACATCCAGACTTTCAAATCCACATTCACTCTCCTCATATTCTCTTCCTCCTCCGGTTCATAAAATTCTCTAACTCATACTCTTGAGCCAGTGGAACCGGTCAACTGCACGCTTACTTAATGGTGCCGGTTCGGTCGGAACTGGGAAAGCGACTGACAATTTTAATCGCTTCTATTTCTGCAGCGGTTGGAGAGGAAAGTTTTGGCTCCACACCAGCTGATTTCCTTGACCTTTTGTTGGAACCGACTCTCCGAGTCGGCTCTTCTTAGCCTGAGGAAGTCTCGCCTGGTCAGAGGGTGTTCCTCCTGCGTTCGGTTGGAACCGAACCGGCTGGCCATCCGGTCAGCGGACTTCTGTCTCCCTTCCTGAGCCTACCAACTCTGTTATCCAGGGTAGCTGCAGGAAAATTTTTGCAAATCTGGCAGTCTAAATTGAGGTGGTCAAACCCCAGACAATAAACACAGGTGGTGTGAGGGTCAGCCTTGGCAAAGGCTTCCCCACAGACACTGCAGTGTTGAAACCCAGTGGGCGCGGTTTTTCTTTTGGGTTTTTCATAGTGCCAGTCCTAACCAAACTTGCCCATTTATGGCAATCCGCCAAGCTAGACCCTCTTATCGGTTCCCAACCGTGTCACAGGTCGTGGAAAAAAACGTAATAAAATTTGTTTTTTTTTAGAACCGATAAGAACTGGTAACCACACTCTAAAAGACAGATTAATATATTTCAAAACAACCTGATCGGTTCAAACCGAACTGATAACACTTTACAAGTTCCACACAGAAGAAACAAATGTAAAAGCTATCTAGTACTTACAATACCACAGACAGAGCTTGAACCGATCGGCTGCGGTTTAAATTCGTCAGAAAACCAAGAAAATAATACTTTAACCGACAAAATGAACTGCAAGCAGAAGGAGAAAATCTCCGTGCGACTGTTCAGTGAGGCGGAGTAAAGAATCTGACAGTTTGAGTTTGAGGAACAACAGACAGAGTTTTCAACAGAGCTCGAGCTCAGCGTTCCATGCCTGGCATGGAAAGTTAACTTTCACCTCCGGAGCAGTTTGAAGGTTGGGACTCACTGCATGTGTCATAATATAGCAAGACTTCATGTTGTTTGAAAGGTCTAACTCTGCAGTGCCCCATCTGTGAAACAGATCCTCTGCCACCTCCTGTAGAAGTTCCCACTCGTGGACTCTGGCCTGAGAGCGACTCAGACTGTCTGCGATGGTGTTGTCCACTCCTGGGACATGTACTGCAATTAGATTTGCGCAGTGTTACAGTATCCACTCCCACATCTTCATGACCTCCTGCAAAGCAGGGAGGAGTGCGTGCCTCCTGTTTGTCGAGGTAATACATCACCATGGTATTGTCTGTTTGTAACAGGAGGTACCCAGTGGAATCTCCGACTGGAAGGCCTGCAGAGCGAAGGACTGCCCCCATTTCCAAAATGTTGATGTGGGATGAGACTCTGGGCTGTCCAAAGGCCCTGGGATCAAACACCATCCAGGTGTGCTCCCACCAGGCCCTGAGGCGCCTGTGGAGAGAGTCACACAGTCGGAGACGGCGCTACAAAGGGAACCCCTGGGAGAGGTTCCCGGATCTAGCCACCATTGCCAATCCTGAACCGTGCATTCGTGATTCGAATTGGCTGCTGCAGATGGTCTTGCCTTTGGTCCCATTACACCCTTAGCATCCACTGGGTTACCCGCACGTGGAGCCGTACATCGGACTGTTGCTGTAATGGCCGCAGCTATGTGTCCGGAAGCAGGCTGGGACCAATCTGGCCGGGACGGTCATCTTCACTCGACAGGTCCCTGATTAGGGATCTGATGTGTTCCGCCTGTCTGTGGGAAAAAAGCTTTCCTCTGACGGTGCCCAGAACTGCTCTTATAAACTGCAGTTTCTGCGACGGCACCAGGAGTGACTTCTTGTAGTTGATGAGAATACCCAGTGACTGAAAAAGGACTGGGTACTATGAATGGTCAGCCATCAGTGCCTCCTTGGAGGGAGCCATAAGAAGCCAGTCGCCCAGGTACGGAACACGAGTGGCTTTGTCTCTCAGAGATGCCGCACGACTCGCATGTACTTCGTGGAAAACGCGAGGTGCCGGCGACAGCCCGAAGGAAGCGCCGGAACTGATAATGACTGCTCTTGAAAACTATATGCGCAGGAACCTCCTATGCGCTGAGCAATAGATGTGCAGGTAGGCGCCTCTGTATGTCAAACGACGCTAAAAAGGCGCCCCGCTTCAGCATGGAGATTAGGCCCGAAGGCTTTGGTACACAACCGACAGATTGAAGTCGCTGAGGTCCAGAACTGGACAGAGGTCCCCTGTTTCTTTGGAACCAGGAAGAAGTGCTAATAATACCCTAGCCCTCTGGTTCTCCGAACGTGCTCCAAGGCTTCTTTCTCCAGAAGCGCGAGCACTTCCTGCTGTATAAGCAGGGTGTGCTGACCCGAGTAGCGGGAAAGCAGGGGAAGCCTTGTAGGTGGGCTGCCTACAAATTTTACATAGTGGCCTTTTTCGACCAATTGCAGCACCCACCTGTCAGTGGTGATTGACCGCCACCCTGGCAGGTGACATGCGATGCGACCCCCGACCTTCATTTCTCGTTGATCCTGAGGAGGGGCAGGGGTTGGGAAGGAGTCATGCTGTGGCAGTGTTAGATCCCGCAGGCTGGGCAGACTTTGCGACTCGGTGGCCCCTGCCTGGGGATGACTTGGCCTGGGCTTTTCGGTAAAGGAGCCCTCTGCTATTGGCTGGAACATTGGTTATTGCCTTTGTGTCCGGCCACGAAGCGACTTGGTTCCTACGGAGGAACTAGGTCGAGATCTGTACATGGCTGACAGATCTAACTGCCTTCCCTCTGTCTCTGAAGTTTGGTGATCACCTTCGGATGCTTCACCAAAAGGTCTTCCCTGCTGTAAGGGACATTCAGGATGTTCTTCTGACATCCGGTAAAACCGAGACGCTGGAGCCAAGAGCTGCCTTTGGAAACACACGCCTGAGGCTGCAGCTCTGGCTGAAGAGTCCACAGTCTCATATGTGGCTCTGAACACTTCGTCCCCACATCCGAACACGTACGGAGGAGGTTTAAAAGCTCCTCCTTTGACCACTGCCTGGCATCTTGTCAACCAGGTCCCGACCCTGTTTCCACAGTGCATTCTGAAATTGAACCATGTGGGTGAGGTAATTTAGAGACCTGATGGCGCAAGTCGCAGCCGCGTACGTGCACCTACCCAGGACATCCAATTGTTTGGATTCCGTGTCCAGTGGCTGTGTGCTCAAGTGCTAAGGTCTCAGAGACCAGTCATGTGAGGCCGTGATGACCAGGGAATCAGCCAGAGGATGGTTTGCCAAATACTGGTCCTCCCTCGGGACCTTGTATAGGCAGTCAGCCTTCTTCGGCACTGCCGGAGTCGAATGCGGACGCTTTCATGCAGCCTTGGTGACATCCGCAAAGGTGTCCACCAAGGGTGACACTACCACAGGCTTTGGGTCTTTCTGCCGAAGGTAGTGGGCAAGGCGCGGTCTCTCGGGGTCTAGCTCTTCAGCATTCCACCCCATATTCTCCTGAATGTGCCTCATGATCTCAGTGAAAGAGGGTCATCCGGAGGAGACCTGGGAAGGTCGTGTGGGTCAGGGGAGGGAATGCTGATTGGAGAAAAAGATCTGGAGCACCCTGACGTGTCAGATCTAGAGTCCTCCACGGACGAGGTGTACCAGCATTGTCTGGGTCTCTTAGGGCTGGGTGACCCTGAAGTGGATGTTGAGGGAGGTCTTCTATCAGAGGATCTGCCCCTAGGAGGAGGTGTTGGCTCCTTGGGGGTTGGTGACTGTCCTACGGGCCCCTTGGGTGGAGGAGGGGGCACAAGCGTTGAAGGAGTAGGTGGAGGCAGAGCCGAAGTAGGAGGAGGGTGCATGGCAACCACATCCTTCCTGACAGTGTCCCACCAGAAGGTGAAGAGCTTCTTCACCTCTGCCAAATTCAGGCCCGATGACGGGCCAGGTACCGGTGGCCTGCCGCCGGGTCCCCGGGGGTCTCCCGCTCTGGGAGAGTTCCCGTGGAAGCCAGACGGCTCCGGAGTCGCCCGCCTGGTCCTCTGGCTGAGTGGTGTCCTCCTCCGATGATATCTTCCAACCGACGTCGGTAGGAGACGGTGGTGCGCTCCCCTCCTCTGGGTCAGCCGACGCCCTGGGAGGCGAACGCCTGGCCGGCGACTGGTGTCTTACTGTAGCCGGCTCCTGGGAGTGCCTGTGATGTTTGGCCGACGTCGGGTCTGGCGTCCGTTTTAGGGACGTCAAGTCCTTAGTCTTACGCAGGACCGGGTCCAACACACGTGGAGGCTGGGACACCGACCTGGCGTCGGAGTCCCGACGGCAGGAGGAAGACTTGTGGCACTCCCCAGACTTAGATGAGGCCTTAGAAGGAGTGGATGAAGCCGATGACCTGGAAGTCTTGATAGGCTGCAGGGAGGAGGAGCCGCTGGAGGATCTGACCTGAACCGGGGGAGGCTGAGATTGAGTCCTGGAAGGAGAGCGGTCTGACCGCGAGCCGGAGCTTCGGGAGTCCGAGGCCCTCGATGGGGACGTGGACCTTTCCTTCTCCTGGTGTTTTTGGGTCTTCCCTGATGACTCCCTCCTGGAGGAGGGTTCCCTATTCATGGCCTTGAGTTTCTCCTCCAAGAGAAACGCTTAAAGGCCTTCTGGTGGCGGATCCTGGGTGCGACTGTTGAAGCCCTGGCAGAAGGAGCAGGCCTTGGTGTTATGTTCCTGCCTAGACAATGCATGCACGCTGAGTGAGGATCCTTGAAGGGATCTGTTTACCACAGGCACACTTCGATGGGTGACCTTCAAGAGAGGTGTTGGAGAAGACATCAGATGAATCCAAGTTCGTATGAGAAAGAGAACATCGTAGTTCCTAGTCGCGCATGCTAGAAAGTGACAGAGAGGCCGGTGCTTTGATGTCGACAGCGGAAAAGAACTGGGGATTGTGGGAGGACTGCCTCCTTCTGTACTCACGCCTGACGCCGGGCAGGACCGACGGGAGGCGGTCCCTGTTGAAGACTGCTAGCTAGAAAATTTCCGGTCCTGGCGCCTGACAGCTTCAGTCCTAATGGTGTAACCTGCTGCAAGAGCTGTATCTCGAAGTAAGATCATCCTGTACTCACTTGCGTAACATCCTAGCTCGAACCTGGTTTCAGGTGCAGAGAAAGCACAGGATGCTGGCGGTTTCTTTTTTGCAGGTGGAGGTGTTAAGGGTGACAGCTCCTTAGCAATGGCTACATGGGTCTTCTACACCCAATGTCTGAAAGAGGTCGGATGGATTAATCTCAGATTCATCTAGCAGGTACTCCCATTTCACCAACTTTCTTTAGACCCCTCCAAAAATGGACATGGTAGTAGAACTGCTGATGTCCACGACTCCTGTACAGAACACAGAATGAACCACTAAGAAAAAATTACTTACCATAATAATCTTGTTTCTTCCAAGAGAATCTTACTATATTCTGACATATGCAGTATGGTCTCACCATAAGACTGCCCCGGAGCCAAAATGGTCAACAGACCCTCTGCTAATGATGGAATGCTAGGCTCGAGCTCAGTTTTCAAACCACTGTCCCTGGAATACATCCTGCAACCATCAGATTCTTATGGAGCATGCATAACAACAAGCTATGTAAACTATACTAATAATTAACTAATTAACACCCAACAATAAACAATACCCTTGATTTAAAAATGTGGGCAACACTAACTCAAGTCACTAAGCCCAATAAAGAGACACTCATAAGTTTCAAACAGCATGGACAGCTGTGTTGCAATACCCATATGTTCCAGCAGGGGAGGTAGGGTGGCATCTCAGAATACAGCGATTCCCTTGGAAGAAACAAGATTACTATGGTAATTTTTTTCTTCAAACCCCAGGAAATCTTACCATATTCTGACATATGCAGACTACCCAAGCAGTACCTTTGGAGGAGGGTAGAGAACCTATTTAGGAAACTGGCTCTGCTGTAGTGTTTGGTAAAGGTGTGAATGGTTTTCAGGTAGCCGCTTACAGATTTCCAACAAAGGAATCTTTCTCACAGCTGCTGTTGAAGCAGCTGTACTCCTTCTAGAGTGGACCAGAGGCCTCCAGGAGGCTCTTTACCCACTCTGCTGTAACAGAATTGAATACAGGCAACAACTACTCTATGTAATACAGCTCTGTGCACAAGGCCTGGAGCTCACTGATCCTCCTGGCTGAGGTGATGGCTACCAGGAACACTGTTTTCCATGTTACATACTTAAGCTCTGCTGAGGACATGAGTTCAAACGGTGGCTAAATTAGCTGACCAGTGCATATACTGAGGTCACATGCAAGAGTGGCTCCTGTGAGGGGATGAAAGTGCAGTAGGCCCTTGAAGAACTTTTCTGAATACCTGGTTTGCAGCCAGGGATGACCCTTTTCCAGCTGAGAGGTATGCAGAGACGGCTGCTAGGTGTACCTTAAGGGTGGAAGGCCTAAGGAAAAGGGAATGCAGATGTGCCAGATAGTCCCAAACTACTGGTAACCCAGCCTGGCAACAGTCTGTTTCTCTTGGCACCAAACACAGAACCTCTTCCATTTAGAGGTGTAAGTCCTTCCGGTAGAGGGTGTTCTAGAAACCCTAAGGACCTTCAGCATCCCCCTCAGAGAGGTGCAGGTCAGCATATTACAAGTCCCTGAGAGCCAAGTCTTGAGCCTGAGGGACTGGAGGTTGGGATAAAGGACCCAGCCATAAGAGGAGGTCAATAGGTTGTACCTCATGGGTAGGAAGATTGGTTTGGATATTGATTGGATAAGTAGCAAGGAACACCAGGGCTGCCTGGCCCAGTCTGGAGCAATGAGGATCACTGTCGTTGGTTGAGCCCTTAAGCTTGTTCAGTACCACAGCAGTAGGGGAAATTGGTTGGGAGCGACAGGAACTTCCCCTGTACAATCCAACAGCAGTGCATCTAAAGGGACTGTGCCTACTGCAGGGGCCTGCAACAGAACTGTGGCAGCTTAGTGATTGTCCGGGCTGCAAAGGGGTCCACCTCTGGGGTGCCCCACCTCTTGAACACCACTTACAGGATCTGTCTGTTCAGTGACCACTCATGGTGGTTCTGGTTGATCCTGCTGAGGGCATCTGCAAGGACGTTGTCCTTCCCTAGGAGATGAACTGCTGAGAGGGAGATCCCTAGGGAGCAAGCCAGATTCCACTTTCATGGCTTCTGTGCACGGGGTGGGGGGGTGGAGGACCTTGTGCCCCTTGCTCGTTTATGTAGTACATTGTGGTTGTATTGTCTTGTTCTGACTTGAAGCACTTTGCCCTGGAGCATTGAAATGAAGGACAGCCCCGAGTTCCAGCAGGTTTATGTGGAGCAGAGACTCCTGCTGGAGCCAGGTACCGTGTGCAATGTGCTCCCATAGGTGGACACCCCAGCCTAAGAGGGAGGCATCCGTTGTTAGGACTGCTGATGGTGGAAGCTGCTGGAAGGGCACCCCTTCCCTGAAGTTGACCTTTTCCTGCCACCACTGTAGAGCTTGAAGAAGGGTTCCTGTGATTGGTACCATTTTTGACAGGGAATCTTTTCTGAGACCAGTGAGATCCGAGACAGAACTGAATGTCCCTCATCTGGAATCTTGAACCTGACACTGTTGCTGTTGACGCAGCCATGTGTCCTAACAGCTGAACAAAACACCTTGATGATCTGGGGGTATGCAGTTGGAAAGAGTGCCAGCTGCACTAGGCTGTCTGCCTATCCTTGAGGGAGGAAGGCTCTTCCTCAGAGTATGTCTAGTTCCGCCCCTACGAGTTCCAGGAGTTGAAGTGGAGTCAGCATTGACTTTTTCTGGTTCATCAGGAAACCCAGTGTACATAGGGCATCCTGAGTGTTGGTCAATGCATCTTTGACTTGCTGAGGGGACTGGCATACTACTGGCCAGTCGTCCAAGTATCAGAAGACTACTACGCCTTGCCTCCTTTGGTGTGCTGCCACTACTGCGCGGCACTTGGTGAACACCCCTGGAGCAGAAGTCAGGTTGACAGGCATGGCCCTGAACTGGCAATGGCCTGATGGTAATCTGAACCCGAGGCCTTCCTAAGTGTGAGAAGAATGGTAGCTAGAGTGACCATTTTGAACTTTGGCTTTGTCAGATGCCGGTTTAAATGTCTGAGATTCAGTATGGGTTGCCACTCCCCTGTTTTCTTTAGGGTGCGGAAGTATCTTGATTAGAGACCCTTCCCTTTGGGCCAAGGAACAGGTTCTACCGCCTTGTCCTGAAGGAGTTTTGCTACTTCCTCCTCCAACATAGCTGCTTCTGATAGTATGGCAGGTCTGAAAACTCTTGCTCTCAGTTTGGAAAGAACTTTGAAACAGAGCAAGCCCCTGCTCACTACTTCCAGGACACACTTGTCTGTGGTGATGGATTCCCAAGCCTGGAGATCGTGAGCCAGCCTGCCTCCTTATGGAAGTGGGGAGGTGACCTTGACAGACCCCTCAGGGGGTCAGTTTTGTCTGTGTCCTTGGCAGAGTGCTGTGGCCAGCACAGCTGCTGCCCCTTCTGCCTCTGAAGTACCTCAGACGCTAGTAAACTGGCAATGCCCGAGCCTGGAAGAAGGGTCTGTAATGGGTTCTACCCCTACCCCTTGCTTTTATATTTCTGGGTTGTTGCTGCCTTCTCCTGTGCACCAACGCCTTATAGGCCACCTTGAACTCATCCATCTTCTTCATGTAAGCCTCTGTTTGCTCACCAAAGAGAGATGTGGGCTTGCAAGGAAAATCCAATGCCTTTATTTAGGTCTCCAGAGATTTTTTTTATTATTATTATTATTTATTTAGTTGTTTAACCAAGAGAACACTAAGCTGAAAGGTTTTTTTTTTTTTTAAAAACAGGAGCGACCTGGGAGCACAGGGAAGTTAAGTGACTTGCTCAGGGTCACACATTATGCAAGTGGAAGCTCTGGGATTCAAACCCACGTCTGGTCTGCTGGATGTCACCAGATTTGCAGCTCAGAGCCTTAAACCACTGCACTATACTGTCTCCCAGTGGTCCTCAGCCATGCAAATCTCCTCAGACACATTGAGGTAGCCATTTCCCTGGCTGCAATGTCACGGCATCTACTACCATCCAAAACTGGCATTTGGAAGAGACTATGCCCCTTTTTGCAGCTTCAGACAGGTCTGATGCCATGGGTCCAGGGCATGCCTTGGCAATTTCTAAAACTGTGTTCCAGAGACTCTTTTATATGTACACATAAATTGCCTGTCTAATGGCCAGAGAAACCAAGATAAGATTTTTTTGGCCAAAGTCCATCTATCTGGAATCCTTATTAGGTGGGTTTGATGCCAGGGGAATACCTGCTTTGTCACAGGCAGCAGCCTACACCACCACCACCTCATGGCTGGGGTATCCAAACGGAACTCTGCTCCGGACTTGGCCACCCAGTACTTCCTGTCCATCCTCTTGTCCACTGGGGGAAATGAAGGTGGGTGTCTGCAATATTCCAGAGGCCTGTCTCTTTAGGGATTTGTGGATGGGCACAGCCACCTTTTTCTTGCTGGCACATCCGTCATCTCCATGTAGTCTGGCTAATGCTCTGTGGATTTCTGGGTATAGAGGTCCAGTGTCTGTGCCACTAGCTTCATAAAAGCAAAGTGGGTAGAAAATCCTCAGCTCCCTTATCAGGAGAGTCAGGGCGCTGGAGGTCAAAAGATAAATCTGGTTCAGGAGGCTTCCCAAAGTCGCCATCCTCACCTTCACCCTCAGCATAAGCCTCAGTATACTGTGGAAAAAAAATAAAAATAAATAAAAACACACTGGAACCTGAACCGAGGTCTGTGAACCAGGCCACTGAACTGGGACCACAGTACCGGTTTGCAACGCCTGAATAATTCTAATAGCGTTAGCTATTTCTTCCGTGGTTGGAACAGATGGGTCTGTCGGTTGGGGTTCCTTGAAAGTGTTTTTCCTTTTCTTCTTGGCAGAACTTGCCAGTTCAAAAACAGCTTCTGCAGTTCTCTTTTTTCATGAGGAACCATCACCCTGGTCAGAGAGCTGTTCAACCGGTCCCTTGGGTTTTTCCTTCTGAGAAAAGGAGGTGTATCCGAAGCTGGGTCAGCAGCTTTATTGGACATTTTTTTTTTCTCGGTTCAAACGCCTGTCAAATGCCAACAAATCATTGCAGATTTCACAATCTGCCTTCAGGTGGTCAAACCCTAGGCAAAACACAAATCAAGTGAGAATCTGCTTTAGCATATGGTCCCATAGTCAGTACAATGCTTGAAACCCCTGGACTGGTTCTTTTGGGGTAGTGACATAACAGAAAACCCTAAAAGTGGGTTTCTCAGTCAGAAACCCACAGAGATGAACAAAGCTTTTTTCCCCTGGTCGGTTCAGCAACTGGCGAAAGAACAGAGTTACCTCTGTTTCTCTCTAAAATTCGACAATTCAAACAACCAGCCCAGGAAAAGTTTTAAACAGAAAACTTACCTTTTAAAATGTAAATAAAATGTTCAGTTTCCCTCGGGTTAAAATGGCAAAAAACGATACTTACCAGAATAACACTAAATCCAGGCTAATCTACCTGTAAACTCAAGGACACTGCTTTAAAGAGAAAAATAAAATCTTCAAGAAAGATGAAGGAGGGCTCTTAGAGGCATCTGTACTAAGCAAGCAGAGCAAGGAATCTGACTGCTGCAGGATGTATTCCAGGACAGTGATTTGAAAACCGAGCTAGAGTATAGCATTCCATCATTAGCATAGTTTCTAGTAACCATTTTGGCTCCTGGGCAGTCTTATGATGAGACCATACTGCATATGTCAGAATACAGTAAGATTTCCTGGGGTTTGAAGGAGAGGATGGACATGACAGCACTGACATTTACGGGTTTGACAATCAACTGATCCATGGTGGCCAGCATTACGGAGTATGAGCAAAACAAAGTGTGAATAAAATCACTCTGCTGAAACCACAGAAATTAAAAGACAAACACATTGTCATGTACAGTATTTTCAGCTGATGATCTGGGCAGGATACACAGTGATGTGTTGAGAAAGGACACAGCGGGAAACATTTTTGCAGTCTGGGAACTCAACGAGATTGGAAATACTTGGACTTTTGATAGAATTTTGTGGACCATCTTTGAACACTGTGTAACCCCTAGATGGCGCTATCCCAGGGGCTACTACCCCTGCCTGATTTGCCACTAACAGGTTGAGGGGCCTGGATCCAATGGCGGGTGCCTCCACCCAGAGGTCAGGGTTTGCAATAGTTAAACTAACTTGGTCACAGCCCTCTGGGACACTGCAACCCCCTTTCTTCCCACTAGTGGCCCACGCAATATATCAGAATTACCTTCACAGTATACACTTACCCCCAGGTCTGGTTCCGGCACTGGGACCTCCTGTGAAATGAGATACAGTGCAACAATCACAGTACAGTACTTTAACATAGACAAATACCTCAGGCAGTATAACTTTGCTGAAACAAGCAGCTCTGATTTATTTAGGGGATATAACAAGGACAGGGAAATCAGGTTAATTAGCTTATCACTCTAATAATCTACCTATGGCTCTGTGCACAGGCCTATCCCTATCAGTTACTGTCCCTGGGTACCCAAGCCCTAGTGGCTAGTCCAAACCGTGGCAGCTGGTAGGGGCCCTTTCACACAGAGAAAGGAGAATTAAACAGTCAGCAGTACAGTAATTCCATTTGGATTTAATGTGGCAATTCAACAGGAGCGACCCTGAATTAGTACTCACGACCTCCAAATAAGATAGGGTCCTTCAATGTCAGCAGGGCTCACTTGAGGTACACAAACCTCTTCACACATCCATATAAAAGCACTATACCAGGCAGGCTGCATCTGTATCCCGATCGCAATTACTGCACAATACCCGGAGAACACACAGCAGATTCAGTTCCTGACAGACCTAATGCAATTTTCAGCAATTCCTCCAGTCTTCTACAGGGTGAGCCTGGTTTCTACTCTTCAGAGATCCTTTGATTCTTTTCACAGGACGGATTCAGTCCTAACAAGCTGTTACACAAGCTGCAGACCGAACTCTGGGCCTTACACACGTTTTTGACTAAAACTGCACACTGAAAAGCACAGGGCTCCTTCCTTCTTCACTGCCAAGCTTAACTGAAACTCCAACCCGACAAAACGGGCACTTCCTTTGAGTTCCTCCCAGTTCTTGACTGGATTGGCTGTCACTCACAATAGACTGCTGCTGTTGGTCCAAAAGGCACTGAAGTCTAAACTACATCTCCCAGAGTCACTGCCCATACAATCCTCTTGTGGCTGGCTCAGATTATGAGTCCAAGTTCTGATTAGTCAAGGCACCATTTTAGAGCTAGCTTACCCCACACTGATTGGTCCAGTTCAGCAGTTCAAAACTAGAATGGGAACTAGCAGACACAGTTCTGACTGCAAAGAAAGCAGGTTAGACAAACTGTAATTTCATTATTACTCTAAATAATTTCTGGCAAACAGTTACATCTTTCAGATAGGTTCCTTTGCACTCCTAGTGACTGCAAAATGAAGTGAATTGGCAGCAGCTTGAGTGGTACTCAATCAAAGAAACACACAGTCCCCCATACAGACTAATTATGTCTGCAAGCAGACAGCTCTTAAAGAGACAGTACCAGAGGTTCTAAAACACTCACTGATAAATGGCTAAATGCCAAACACCATTCAGGCTTGGAGCATTCAAGCAAGCTCCTGAAGTCTTTTAGGAACCCCCATTTGCAGGGGTTACAACTGCATAATAAAATATGTGCAATAATATTTCAGTATCAAATCAACGAGACTTAATTGCTTCATATCCCAGCCATTTCCTAAAGGGTTTCTAAAGTTCTGTATATAGCACTGAATATTTTTTTTTTTTTTTTTTTAATTGCCACTGTTTTGCACACGGGGCAGTCCTGAGTTTATTGGGGGGGGGGTGTCAGATTTTCATATACAAGTCAGATGAATAGCGACACCCTGTGATTATATACAGATACTGTCTCTTTAAGGGAGACTTCATCATAAGGGAACTTATTTACTTATATTCTGAATATTTAAATGTGATAATTTCTTCTATCTTATGCCCTGCGTGCACACAAATTCCACCACCAAAAACAGGAACTGGTGTTACAAATGTGCACAGTATAACTGTGGGCATCAAGTTTTCTTCTTTGTAAATTATGGCTCACTAAATACATGCAAATCTTATTTATAGGCAGGGCCACTGGAAAATTGCACCCACAATATTTTTTTTTTTTTTGCGGAATCCGCAATTTTCACCATTCTCCACAAAAACCGACATGTTCCACAATTTCTTGCAAATTTTTGAGTTTTTATATTGAACTGTGTAAAAAGTATTAACATTTTTAATAAAATACTCTCCAA